>JAJOOR010010866.1:0-64978 GCA_036250505.1 Solanum acaule
ACATAAGATAATTAGAGTAAGGGTTTGTCACTTTTTCCCTTTTTGTTTCTTTTCATTTTCTGTAGTTGGCAAAAAATAAGATATATGTATATATGTATATACATTACAATTTCAGCAGAGTGTCCTTTGTAAATAGGCTTATCGGAAACCTTTCAGCTAAGCGTAATATATACATGTACGTTTCATAGAGTGTCAGCTAAAATACAACACTTAAACTATCATAAATAAGGCTCCATTTTGCCTTATATTTGCAAAAATGGGAAAAAAAATATTGAAGCTTAACTTATAGCTTATATCTTGAAGCTACATCCATTTAAGAGTCTTAAATTATATGCATAGATCATGTACCTAAATATATCAAGAAAGAGATTGAAAAATCTATTCATCATATCCATGAAGTCTTTTGGGGTATTTGTTAGCCCAAATGACATGACAAGGAAATCGAAGTGTCCATATCTTGTCTGTAAGTTGTTTTGGGCATGTCTACTTCACGAATCCTTAGCTTGTGATAACCGAAACTTATATCAATCTTTGAAAAGGCTCTATCTCCCTTTAACTGATCAAACAAATCATCTATTTGAGGAAGATCATAGGTATTCTTTTGTAACGACTGGTTTCCGTCATTATAGAAAAGGCAACGGGGAAAAATTTTGGGCCGAAAAACTTTCTCGTAGTAACTTGAAATTTCCCAACCTAGTCCAGATTTGGGACGAAATCGGAGTCATTAAAGTCTAGAGAAATCTGGTAGCAATTGGGTGATTTAATTATGATTTTGATTACATGAGTAGATAGAGAAGTCATTAAGGAACCCGTACAACTATACGGAATTGAATTCCGGTGACTAGATTTCCCAAAATTGATCTTAGCGTGAACAGGTAGTTTTTGAGTATCGTTGGTTGAAGGCGTGTTGTGAAATGGTGGTATTAGAATTATTAAAATAGCACATTGTTTCATGCAAGCTACTTTGACTGTGATTTATGCCGCCACGGCGGGGCCGCTATAGCGGGGTGAGGATCGATGTGGCGGACCAGACGCGACATAAAGTCGTAAATAAACCCCCAAAAACATTTTATTCTGCATTTTTCAAACTTGAGAACTAAGGAACGAACCCAGGGGTTTTCTTGACAGTTTTCCACCATTCTTGAGGCTAAAGGTAAGATTTTCACTCCCCGAATCCGTCTTTCGATCCGTAGAATGTAATCTAATGGGTAATTAACGATGGGGAAGAGTTTTGATTTGAGAATTAGGGTGGGAAAAGCCCTAATTTGGATAGTGGGATCATGGGTATGATCTAGGGCTAGTATATTTGTTAGTAATTCGGGTAATTATTGATTGTTTATTTATTTCCGTGTTATTATGATTGTTTGTAGACCAAGAACAAGTGGAACGAATCCAGAAAGGGAAGAATTAAGTTTCTTAGGGTTTCAAGCTTGTTTCGAGGTAGGTGATGTTTGTGATTCTATGATGGTGTGATGTATTTTCATTCTAGCTTCATTATGATACATGTATGTATGCGAATGTTGCATTGTTTATCACATTAATTGTAAATGAGGATATATGAATGATGAATGCCATGAATCATGACTTGATTGTATGACCATGAGAATGTACTTTGTGACTGTGATTGTGGCTTGTTAAATGGATCGCGTGTTGCATTCCGACACACTAACTTGGATCGGTTGCCACGTTCCGGCATAATCATTGGATCGGGTACCACATTTCGGTATGCTAATAATTTGGGTTTGGGTTCCATGAGAGGAAAAACAATTTGATATAATTGTGTATCTTGAGAAATGTGAAACTATGCATTGTTCGTAAATGTTGATAATATTGTATATGTTCGATATATGCATGTGATTATATTGTTGTAATGGCTTATGTTTGTTGCACTTAGTGGGATAGCCGTGTGATCCTACTAGTACACTGTGGTTGTGTACTGATACCGCACTTGCTCTTTCTTTGTTGAGTACAAGGCATCTTCAGGCGGCTATTGACAGACCCCATTTAGAAGATCAGTGATCGCTTCGAATTCAAGGGTGAGCCAATTCTTCTGGGCCGCCATAAGTTCTCCTTTCGTCTATGTCCACATTTCGGACTTAGATTTTCAAGTTAGTTGTTAGTTCGTTAGTTTAATTTGGGGTTGTAACCTTTCTTGTTTAGACATGGTTCATTGTTAGATGTTTTGGTACATTGACTTTCAAGTTCTAGGCATTACTTCCGCAATGTTAGTTGTTATTAGACTTTTGTTTAGAGTTTGAGAACTCTATTTTCTTTCTTTAGTATTTAACTTGCTTCTATAACTTAAATGATTTAATTTTTGGATTAGTGGTTTGGTTTGGATTTTAGTAATGGTTCTCCCACTGGAGGGTTAGTGTGGGTGCCAATCACGACGGTCGGGGTCATGACATCTTTATTGACGCTTTATTTAGCTGCATGTAATATGTACAGATCCGCAATGTACTCTTATCTTACTTACAAATAGCACTAGTGCACCCCAAAGTGATAGATTGGGTTGCAAAACTACCTTATCAAGAAAGACTTTCAACTACTCTTTTTATTTAGATTCTTCAACTCATCAGTCACAATTCTATAAGGTGGAATTTATATTTGCTGAGTACCGGGATCTACACGATGAATATAAAAATCGACTTCTCTGGGACACCCAAAAACCATTAAGTTGGTAGTGTACAATGTAAACCTTTATAGCTTAAGAGTTTTATACTCTCTTAAAGTAATAAACTTATTCGCACTCCGAGATGGTACAATAATGTTATTCAATTCTGGTGGTGTAAGTTGATGTCCAACAATCAACACATGTTTTATCGAAGATTGGTTTGTCACAATATATGTATGTATGATGCTACTGTCAAAAAAATTAAACTGACTATGGATATGACCCAAATATAGAAAGGTGTGAATATCGAAAATTAGGGTAGAAGGGTTAGTGGATGGCCGAGTAGTCTAACAACATTAAGGGAAAGGGTAGGGGGTTCATCTAATCTGTTAGTTTCCTCTTGATTAGTAGTGTTATTAATTATTATATGAGTAGTGTGTTTTCTTCATTTTATTAATTGTTATTGTTTGCGTAATTGTTCTTTTTTAGATGCAATTTTTAATTTTTCATCTGCTTTATTATTGCTATAATTTTTCTTATGAGTCGAGGTTCTAGTTGTAATACACTGTGCATTCCAACACATATACGACTAAGTGAATTAAAAAATATTTGAACTCGAGATAGTAAAAGGTGGTATTTGAAGTAAAATTCGAAGTGGTCAAGCGTGTATTAGTGATACGTTCTTGTAACGAAATTATGATTGGGAAAATGGTGTAAAATAAGTGAGGTGCTTTCTTGACAAAACTATGCTAGTAGGTGTAAGGTAGGTGATGCACCTACTTAGAATTAGTGGACTCCATTTTAAGTGAAAAGGACAAGTAGGTGATGCACCTATTAAAAACTTGTGGCAGAAATTAAGAAGGTGGCGCACCCGCTTGCTTAAAGTGAAGGACCACATTATTTCTCTAATTTATTAAGTGAAACTGTCCACAAGGTACCTCTAAAGGACTCAAGCTTATCACATCTCCTTCATCACATATTCTCGAGAAAATTACAACCAAGGAATGCCATAAAAGCTCCAAAAGTTCTACAGCTTCACAATTAAAATCTAAAGCAAACACCTCATGTTTCAAGTACAAGTGGTTACAAAATCTCCCATCTTAAGGAATTCAAGTGAATAACCTGATTTAACATCAAGGTAAAGGAGAGAGGACAACCTAAACCTTGAAGAATCCAAGTCTTAGCAAGTGAAGTTTTAGTCCAACAAGGTAAGCTATGAGAATTTTTATCCCTCTTTTCTTCTTGCATTTTTTGTGAAACTTTGTATGTGTTAATGAGCTGAGGAGTCTTGCCTCTATATGGTGTGAGCTTGGTAAATGTTCTGGAAGGATGTGCTTGTTGGGACAACCATGGAGTGGAGTCCCCTTAAATTTTGATTGTTAGCTTGTTTTGAGCATCTTAAGTGTGATGTTAGTTTGAACTTACGGGATGTTGATCGAAAGCTTTGAGTTCATATTGCTACTTCCACGTTGTGATGCTCATGAGAACTTGTTAAGAGGATAAAACATTGAAAGTATAGTGATACACCACTTAATTGAGTGTTGCATGAGCTTTTTTCCGGCCATCCCTTTGTATACTATTTTCCAAACGTAATGAAGCCCAGGGAGTTTTGGAGGACTTTATAAGAAGTCTGTATAGTATATGAAAAAATTAGAGGAGAATGGATAGGAAGAACACCCTTGATGGGATTAATTATAGATTTACAGTCAATTATTGTTTTGGTCCGTTCAAGTAGCCCAAACTTGTTGATCAGCTACTAATGCTAGTTTTATTATTTACTCCACTATAGATAAATAATCTGAGAGGAAGACGGTTAACTCAGTGTAATATCCAAAGTTGTGCAACAAGGTATGTAAGGCTATCTAATTCCATATCTTTTGGCATGATCTATGTATCAACAAATTGAGATCTCTAAGTGATCCTCATGGTAAAAGATACAATGTGAGGGTGTACACTCTCCAATGTAGCTATTGATCTTCCTTATACCGTCCATGTTTTCAAAAGTCTGTCAAACTACTTCTATACGTGTTCATTATCCAATATTGGTGTGTTTATACTTCCAAAGTACTATTTTGACAAAGGTACTTTAAACAGTAAGCTCCATGAGTTATCTACCACATAAATGTGGTTCATTGAGACACTAAGATCCTACATTATATATGTTACAAGTATTTATATGTCAGATACACATTATGTCCACTTTTCAGTTTATATGTCCTTGCATTGATTATACAACCCTTATTTGGGTTTTGCCATGTTCTTAATTAGTTCATATGTTTATGCACTCTTTAATTTGACATCGCCTACTAAGCATTTATCTATCGTATCATCTTATACATTCTATGCCTTTCCATTGGAGGAGTTTCATCTTTATAACAAATGCATGTATCCCCCCACGCAACAGGTTCAAATGTGTTTTATATGAAGTGCCTTCTAAGAAGAATCACTTGTTCACTTGCTTAATGACTCATTTGCTACAGGTCCTTACTTGACAACACCTTCATGGACCATCTATATTCTTTGTTCCCAAATGAAGTTCATATGTCATATAAGTTCCTATAGCACAATAAAGTTACATTTGCTTCCTATATCATTGTTTCTGCCTCAATTAATTTATTCACATGTCTACGTCACTGATATATAGTCCTAAATCTCAAAAGATTTGTGAACATCAAAAGAACAATCTCAATGATTAAAAGGACAAGGTAAAGTCAATCTATATAACTATGGGTGGCAGCTCAAGGGTTAAATTACCTATCATGGGCCGATCCTAATTCTTGTCCTTAAGGGTGACAGCTCATGGGGGGTAATACCTAGCATGGGCCTATGCCAATATATATTATTATGAGTGGCAGCCCAGGGGATAAAAGCTAGCATGGGTCGATCCTGATTTGTATATTTATGAGGAATGCATCCCAGGGGTTAAAATGCCTAGCATGGGTCATCCTCTTTTACCACTGATCAGCTGGTCATTGTGTCACATACTACAATGTCTATAAACCAAAGATGAATAAGATAAAGCAAAAAATTTAATGTACATGAATCCACAAGTATAAGCAAAGGTGAATGTAATATACCTGATTCCACAAATATAAGCAAAGGTGATCTCTTATCGTTATCTATAAATAATATTTTACATTTTTACTTTATTTCACTTGAGACCTTGTTTTACATATGGATACTTTATGCCTTACATATTCAGTATATTATTTTGTATCGATGTCGCTCATTGAAAAATTGTGTTCAATGCCGTAGGTACAATTACTCAAGCTAATATAATTTGTCCAATAGAAGTAAATGAAACTCAACGGCCTTTAGGGAGCTCCATGTTGATTCGGGGCTTGTCGAGTCTCTAATATATTTTTGATGTTATATTATAGTTAAGGGTATGGTGGGGTCATGTCCCGACCTAATATAAGTTTCTATCTTTTAGAGGCTTTGTAAACTAAATGTCAAAGTAAATCGTGGTTATGTCTTGTTTCTAGTAATTAAAACGGCCTAGCATGTACATTTATTTTGAGCCTATCTATGTTGGTCTTTTATCAAGGTATTTGATCTATACTCAACAAAAGGTTATAGTTATCATAGTTGCTTGTACGATAGGCATGAGTCATAAGTTGGTTCTCTTGGGCCTTTAGGGCATCGGGTGCATGTCCATCTCAATGGGACTTGGGGTGTGACACTGTTAGAAACAGTCTCTTTACCTCACAGATCTTGGGATAAAATTTTATATATCATACCCTCCCTAAATCCCATTTTTAGAATTACACTATAATATATTGTCACTGATATTACACTCAAAAGATCTACATACCATTCTTGTACAATTAAAAAAGTCAATTAGTATATATGTTAATAGTTCTCAATAGTATTATGGTGTTCTTTTGTTTAACCAACCTACATATATGTAAAAAGAAAATCATTAAGTTTTAAGTTTATCTATTGTATGCATCCACAAAAACTCACTTATATACCGTAAGAAAAACATGATAACTGATAACAAACCTCTATGGTAGGATATCATTTGTCACTAGAGTCTAATTCTGTTTGTTTCAATTTGTTTATCTTATATTCCTTTTAAGTCTTTATAAAAGAAGACGGTCTCTTTGCTTTTTTAGCAACTCTTTAATCTCTACGTCTCACATAATATTTTTAAGTCCCCAAGATAAAATTTTGAAATATTTTATGTACGTACATATCTTTAATTTAAGATAACAAGATTCAGTTTTTTTAAAAAAAATTCTTAAACTTTGTAACAACTCAAAAAAGGAAAAATTAAATAGAAATGAAGGTAGTTGACAATAATTTATGCGACTATGCAAAAAAAAAAGAAGAAGGAAACCAACATCTCATTCAGTTGATTGATCAATTATGCGACTAACTCGTCATGAAATTAATCTCAAGATTAGTTACCTCTTTTTCTTTAACCCTCCTACCATGCGGTTCTTTTATGTCGTATATTTCACACAACTTGTATTGTATATTTAATGATCATAATATCTAATACTCAGCACACACAAACAGACACCAACCATATATATAAAATTTTGTTACCTAAATCCCCTCTCATTTACACCATATATATTTAACTAGTTAATTTGTATGTTCTGTCTAAACACTAGTTTTTGTAGATAACTGATTGTTCAATGATAAAATAAATTAAAAAGTAGGTTTCTTTAAAAGTATGAAATATTTATCATTCAAACGTTAAAATAATCAAAAAGATCAAAACATTACTTTAAGTATAGTACATATAATATATCATGGTTACATATCGATCTCCCATGTCGATATAAAGTGGAAATAGCAAAATTAGTAGTAGTCATGGTGACCAAAAAAATAGTTTAAGGCTCAATGGAGTTAACTATGATCAATATTAAGGGGCCGGGAGAAAAAATTGGTCAAAGAGGATAGTCTAGAGGAACTAGGTTTATTTTCCAAGCCAATCTATATCTAGAATTTCTCCTTGATTCACATTTATTGAAAAGTTCTAGACAATATTCATACACCAAAAATATTAAAAACCTTAGCACACAAGGAATTATAAACCAACATGGTCTCAATCAAGTCTCAAAATCATTTGAACTAAATGATTTTTGAAAAACTACAAAAGGTTAATGAACACCCGCTTGTAAATCACAAAATCAAACGAAAGTACGATTCATGATAAGTGATTGCTTTTGAATTTCTCCTTTTCCCTATTTTCAAAATATTTTTCATCATCATTTGCCAATGTTGAATCAATCGCTCAAACATTATTGAGAGAACGAGGCCCCACTAGAGCACTAACCGGAAGTCACAAGATAGGTAGTAAAATAATTGGAAATGTAGGACCAACCAAACTAAAAGCAATATAGTAACATCGAAAGTTAATCCCAACAAAAGCACATATTAAAACATTAAAGCATAACACCATCATTCAAACTATTATACAAGTTTAGCTAGGCTCTAGCGTAAAACCATATCTCATCATACATAAATAAAGAAAACCACCCAAACTATGAAAGAAAGTAATGTCCCTAATTCTTGATGAGAAAGATAGAAGCACTCCCTTGAATCTATATGCACGGTGGTTGTCTCTGGGAAATATAAGGATGATATTGGTCAATCACAGGTTCATTTGGGGATGGAATCGTTGGGTCTATGGGTAGGTCAAGTCGGCCGGATGGGGAGACCACTTGCCACCTGTCTGGAAGAGTTGAAACATAATGGTAGGAGAAATGAGGTAGAGCTCCAATAGGGTTGACTTCCGTTGGTGTAATTCTTTGTGGTGTTGCTGAATTTCTAGGAGGCTGATGTGCTCTTATTGCCCCTGATTCAGAAGAAACAAAAAATCCATTGAATTAGAATCAACACAAGTAACCAATGAATCGAGTTCAACCCAAATTGGTTCATCCAAATTCAAATCCTTTTCTTTCTGTTCTTCTTCAACTTCAATTTTTACTGATGAAAAATAAACATTCTTTTTTGCAAATTCTTCGGTTCTTGGAGTTTCTGATTAGGTGATGCTAGTGGATTCTTCTCAATACTTTTCTCCATCGAGATGTAACAAAGAACAAAAAAAATAGACAGAAATCAAGAATGGAGGTATTAGAAACCAGAGAGGCAGAATTATACAATATTAGCTCAAGGAAAGAAATATCTAGGGTAGGTTTGATATAGAAAGTTGATCACCAGATTTTGGGCTATCCAAACATTTTTAAGATTTTGGCCATAATGGCCCAATTTTGGGTCTTACATTTTTGGAGTTTAAATGAATCAAATGAGCCATGAGTTCAAATTTAATCTACTAAAAAAAGGTATGACAAATCAAGGTTTATGAAGGGTTTTTGGTAGATTAAACTTTATGAAAATAAAACTAAATTAAAAGGTAAAAAACATGATTTTATAGATTATTAAGAAAAGGATATTCTTTGAAATAATGAGAAAAACAAAAAATACAAAAAAGTTATTATTTTCTTTTCAGATGGAATCAAGAAAATAATTGTGTCATTCACAATTGTAATCAAGAAAATAATTGTGTCGGAGATCTGAACTTCGAAGGAATTAGAATATTTGAGTTGATGAGTTGAATGGTTTTTTTTTTACTTCGGAGTTTTGTAGAGGCTTTCACGTGTAGGAAATTTTTGAAATGGGTGGAAAATATGTTAATGCTTCGGGGTGAGGTGATGTGAGGAACTTGGGATGTTAATTTGCCAACTATAAAAGTGATGAAATTTAAAAGATTATCTAAATTAGTATATTATCTAAATTCTAAGATATAATAGTTACTCAACTATAGATAATTATCAAGTAAAGTTATATTTTTTCATTTTGTAATATGAAGGTAACTCAACTTTGATTATATCTCTTTAGAAGTCACCTTATTACTATTTGAAGGAGCATAATACAATATGGATTTTTATTTAGTTTATAAGATCCTTTTACTTTTCCTTTTTTTTTCCAATTTACACTGCAATAATAAATAACTAAACCTAACCCTCACTCGTGATTTAAATTATCCATATTCTCTCGGATAAAAATCATGACGGAAACTTTAATTTTTTCTTTCACCAAAACATGTGTCACACATGTACTTATTTGATGTAAATATCGGTGAATACGTTTACCACATGTATCACTTCTTAATTTATTGTCTCTCTCTACGTAGAATCTCCATTTGATAGAACACACTAAATTCTATTATATAGATGCACTGATATATATGAATCAATATTTTCTCTCTTTAATATTACTTGTAATATTTTTTATTCATTAAAATAAATAATACTCCAAATAAAATTTACAAGTTCTTGCAATTTTTTATTTATTTTGGTTATGACTAGGATTAAATTAGACTGTGGTTTATTGTTACGTGAATTGAAAAAAAAGATAAAAAGTTCATGTGAACAAAATAAAATGTTCCCCACATACACACCCATAGAATATACATTTTTTTCCGATATCATGTGATGTATGATTTGATTAAATTTCCGATACAAGCTTTTCTTATTAATTTACTATTAAAGATAAAAATAATGTAGGCTTTGTTAAGAAATAACAATGTTATACTTTAAAAGTTAACTAACAAAAATGATCAGAACACATCCTAAAATGGAGTATAAAAAGAATAACAAGATGATATATCTCAAGAAAAAAAAATAGAAATAGTAATCATTGATAATATTCACTAATCCAAATAACATTATTATTTTTTATTGACATAATATAATTAACTTTAGTAGGTTGATTACTCGGTTATAAGAATTTGTGTATTTTTATTTTATTTCCATAAATATATAAAATTTGATTGGACAAATCATTTCTCTCACACATAACATATATTTCAATTATTTTTTTTGCGCAGTCTAAACGATTTTATTGTGTTTACGACATGCAATTTTCTAAATATCTTTTTATTAAAGATAAAAAAAATTAATCAAGGTCATGGTTGAATAAACTTCTTTTGTATATTTATGACTAGTCTTTTGTATTAAGAGATCGAGACGACTTGAAAACTCAAGTAATGATGGCACCTACCAACATGCACAAGTAGGTAAGCTAACACATAACCAGGAATGACAAGCAATGAGGTTAATGGGCGGAAACCTTAAATTAACAAAAAATAACAACATAATAAGGTAATAAACGACTTTTGGGAAGAAATGACATAACTTTATGTGATAATATATGATCAAATCAGATGACCTAGTGGACAATGGAACAAAGCCACAAAAATGAGTACAATATTGAAAATAAGAAAAATAGGTACACACTTGTTACGAATAAAAAAACTAGTCAAACTTACACACAAATGAAGATAGGTCAAACTACTCTGCGATTAGCTGACCCTTGATCTCTGATTATGAAACTAATATGCACAAGATCAACGTTGTCAGCTCGCACTCAGATCTGCATCACGAAAAATAGATGTTCAGTGTATCATTAGTACCATAACAATAGGAAGCTACTACACATCAAACGGTGACTGAGCTTTGAAATTGAATATATAAAGTAAAGTGAGAAGTAAAAGTAATCAAGGAGGCAGAAGAAAGGAACAATCGCGAAAAGCCTTATCATGAGCCTCAATAATCTAACAAGAAGCGAAAGGATAAAGTAAAGTAGCTCACCATAACCTAACTAGAGCCCCATAAGCCCAAAAGGTACACTCATACATAATTGAAACAAAAATAACCCAAACGGACATCCATAAGCACGACGAGACAAAAAATAGCAAATGATACCAAAACTATGACTAAACACAATCCAGAACTTTACCGAACTAAGACTTGAACCATAGCAAAGGCACCCCGTAGAACCTGATAGAACCATAATGTTAGTATTGAAATGCCACTAAGAGATATGCACATAAACCAATGTGGCTACAAGTTATGCACAAACTCGATCGAGCCTACAATGTCTACCCGAATAAAACCGTGGCTACAACACTCCAGATCATATTATCTCCACCAACAATATATATTATGGGGATTCTGTGGGTCGACACCAAACCCTAAGCCAAAAATTCTCAATCATTACCCAAATCTAATACTTTGAAAAAGGCACAAAATCACAAAGTAAAAACAATGGGGCCACTACCTAGGGATATTGGAGATAGAAATTTAATCAGGGCAGAGTTAACAGCGAGCCAAGGCTCCTTACTATCAGACCCAAGTCCGTTTAATCATTCTATAGGGGTATATGACTGTTTGAATCAATGTCAAAGGATTTCTTGAAGTACTACAACCCCAAATAGCAATTCTATATCAATTACTAGCCTATGCCTAGGCTAAGTCGATAAATAAATCACAAGTAACAACACAATAGGCATATAACTCAACATGGCAGGATAGACATGGAAGGCAAGGTAGACATATTTATTTTCCCCCAAAATATTTGAAAATGAAGCTAAGGGAAGAATTTTATCAACTAAACTAGAATCATTAAAAAAACTTATCCCAAAACTAGCTAAACAACATGTACGTACAAACACAAGTACAATATAAGATCGTTAAGTTGTAGCCTACCAAAAGGCCGATTACACGTGCATTTAAGTCTACTAAACATGATCTTTAACCTTTCGAATCCGAATTTCCTTCGATCATTACCACACAATTAAATTAATGATCAAAGTGTTAATATGGACATTTGGACACCCAATTCACAAAACTTTAAAATTGGACTAAAAATGAGTCAAAACAACATTGTGGGACCTATTTGAGGAGTCCGAAAATTCATACCATCAATAATCCCATTAAACTGAAGGGACCTTTTCCATAAAAACAGGCATAATCCAAGCTTTATATTGGGCTCAAAAAGATCATGTGCCACAGGATCAAGAATTTTCCATTAAACACATAAATGTAAGAAATGGAAGGAGACTTATAGGTTAAACACATAGTGAACGACCCTATGATTGACACAACACACTTTCCCAGCTAATTCCTATAATAACCAACAATGGAACACAAAACTAGAGCTCACAAAGGTTCACAATTAAAGAACCTAAAATTAAATAATAGCTAAAAATAGATATAAACTGCCAGCGATGACCACTAAAGCAGTCACTTGTTTTCTTAAGAAGTGGTCGCTAAAGCGGCTAGGCTCCTCGCTTGCAAGCCCCGCTACAACTAAAGCACCAAACACTAAAGCTGTCAAAGGCCGCTTAGGTACAAGAACATGCACCAATGCAAACTTGAAAAGTCTCAATGGACTCCATTCACATGCTCGAGATCAATTCAGAAATACATTCACAAAAACAAACTATGCTACCCAACAAAATTCAACATTCCAGACTCAATAGAAATGTCAAATCTTCCATCAGAGATTGTCTTGATAAAATGTACGCCCCATATCTAGGGATCCATTTTATCCATAAGCCACAAGGTTTCTAGAAGTAATGTAGAAGCCTTGGGGCCCGAACTAAAGGTCCCTCTAGAACCGATTTGATGTTTTGGAGGCAATGGAATTGTTTGAATTCCATTCTAAGGTCGTTTACCTGCCGTTTTGACTAATGTAATACATTCAAACATCAAAAGCCTTAAATTTGAAAAACATGCATAAAAACCTAACGAACGACCACATAATGCAATTATCAATTCCAGTAAGTAATAAGTGCATAGGAATGGTCAAAACGGTAAGACTATACTAAAATAGAGAAAATGACCTCATGGGTCATTACAATATCTACAATTAAAAGGTCTTTCATCTCAAAAGTAACGACTCAAGAAGTGACTTAAGGCTCAAACATGCAAGAATACTAAACTCGCATCTCCTTCTCAATATCCAATGTAGCCTCCTAAACCAAATAAAGTTCCCACTAAAACTAACGGTAGAATGGCCCCTGAACACAACTATTGGCTCCTCCACTGAGGTCTAGAATTAATCCAACTGGTACGAGTAATACCGACGCAAATAAGGCTCGTCAAGAACATACTAGAAAAAACATAGAAACATGAAAAAGTTGATGAATAGTTGAAAATCCAAGAAATAAGGCCATAAGGAATATCACCAAGAGTCTAGAGAACCTCAATTGGCCCTATACTTTTGAGGTTAAACTTGCCCCTCCTTCTAAATCTCATTACGCCTTTCATAAGTAATAATGAAAGAAATAACTTTTCAATAACGCTGAATCTCAAAGGCCCAAGCATGTGGTCATCATAACTGTTATCCCTTTTCTATGCTAACGTAACCCTATCCTAAATCACTCAAACTTTGTTAAAATCCTCTAGAACCAAATCAGTACCACATAACCTAGGCTTTGAAGCCTTAAACCAACAAACTACAGAGAAACATTGCCCACCATATAAGGCTTGGAATAATGCAATATGAATACTTCAATTGTAGATGTTGTTATACATAAATTCTGCTAATGATAATAACTGATCACAGTGACTACCAAAATCCAACATAACTCCCCACAACGTAATCCTCCATGACCTAATTGGTATGCTTTGAATGTCCATCAGTCTGTAGGTGAAATGTTATGCAAGGCCTAATCGAGAATCCAATTCCATCCGAAAGTCCTCTATAATCTATTAGTGAACTAAGAACCTCTATAAGATATAATAGACACATGAACCATATTGATACGAAGTACAAAAAATTCCAACTCCTCTATCATATTTAGAACTCTTCCACAATGTTCTAACTCATTTTTCTCTCTCCTTTGGGCTATTTATAGTGTCTCAAAATTCGGTCCAAAACTCAATGCACTGCTCGTTGAGAAATATTAGTCGGGCTCGCTAAGCTCATTTTCTGAATCACCAATCGTGCTTTTGCTCACATTTTTCTTGCTCCATGTTTTAGGTGTTTGAACATAATTCTGTGATCCCATTTGAGTCTCCTTTTCTCATCCAGTGAGTCACCAATTACCACTTTTATTCACCTTTTAAGCCTCAATAATGATTAAAAAGGCTTCAAATAATTACTAGCCGATTTCACATAAGTTCGAGCTCATTACAACTTGTTTTCTAATGTAAGACCATGTTTCAACAGAAGCATTCAACTGCCCTCATATCAACAACAATTACATGCTCTCACAAAGAAAATAAATAAATAAATAAGGAATCAATGCAACTCTCACTCTCTCAAAAGAGTAATACATGCAAGCTTCATCCTATAAGTTTACCCATATTTTACAATCATCACACAACCTAGTACATAAAAATCTCAAGGGTCTTTTCGGTTTGTAATGGCGCTGAGGGTTAAGATATGGTCAATTTGTCTTAGTGACTTCACCTTTTCAAGGCATTGTTGCAATAATCTTCACCTTTTCTCAAGTTCTTTTCATTCTTTATCATTTGGGAACTCAAACTTTGATTTTTCACTAACTTTATTTGTAATCCCTTTTATTTTACCAACTTCTCTTTTTTATTTCAATTTTTCAAAATTTTAATTCAAGAATTTTTTAGGGAGGGGTTTGATATTTTTGGAAAACACTTCAAAGTGGGAGGGGTTCCTTCTTTTTGTAACACACTTCAAAGTTGACTCTCATTTTATCTGTGTTTGCCTTTCACTGGGCTTTCATTTCTCCTTCATTTCTACACCCCCAACTTAATTAGGCTTTTCTCCATTGTTGGCTATTCAAACGTAACAATGATTCGAAAAGGGTTTTGGCTGAGAAGGTGGGGAAAATTTTGGCTCAAGAGGTTAAATTGTGGCTTTGTCAACAAATGGTTTAAGCTCAAATGGTGCAAAAATTGATTCACACCCTTACAAAGGGTATGGAAATTTGGGTTCCCTCTTACAATTGTTGTCCAAGATCATGCCTTAAACCTACCAAGGTTTAGACAGTAAGACTAACAAGGCAGATTCTAGGATTCCACACACATGGTTTCAAGTGAGACCTCAAAACACATGGAACTTCAAATATACGCATTTTGCACAACCCCAAAAAATTAAAAAGTAGCATTCAATGTTCATTGCAAGACTCATATTAAAAGGCATCTATCTAACAAAAGTTTAAGAAAGATTGCTCAAAAGTAAAACCTCATAGATTTCGTTCTAGCAACATCAACACTATACATCATCCTCATCATGAGTATCATTGAAGACATCAATATTGAACACAATCGATCCTCAAATTATTATTAATGAAAACTCAGGCATTTCACGATTTTCAAAAAATCATGGGGTATGAATTTTTTTTGTGAGAAAGATGTAAAAAGGGAACATACTAAATGAAAATCAAAACAACATAGACATCAAAGTAGGGTATTCGTACAAGTGCCATAACCCCATAAAAAAGAAAAATGTAGTGTCCCTAATTCAAAGAAATGACATAATCAAGCGTAGATGGAGGAACTCCCTGAAAGATTGAAAATTGAGATCTCACAATCGTTCAGTAGATCGCCAAACAACCTCTATCGCTGACTTTTCCTCTAGCTTAGGGGAATTTTGATTCCAATTCGTTGGGCCGCAGCATGACCACTTAAAGTTCATAGGTGAATCACCAAAAATCCATGTTCATCGCCAAATTTTCTAGTGTATCGCCTAATTGTGCCCCTAATTAGGTGAACTGAGTCGGGTCCACCCAATCACATCGGTGTATCACCTAGTTGGGGGTACAGTCCGTTGAATTGGATAGTGTTTACCTAAAGTTGAGCTGCCCATTGGCTGAGCTCGTTGGAGCTTAACTTAGGTGATGTTATGCCGTAATTTTACTATCTTTAGAAAAATCACTTTTGAAATGTTTCAAGTGTAAAACAATTTTGAAAAATACTAAGGAAAGAGTCGCCGCTTAATTTTTAAAAAAAATTAAGAAAACGTAACTTAAAAAGACTTTAGCAGATTAAGTCTCTATAAATTTAGAGAAAATGGGTAAGAGGTTCTCATTTACACTTCAAGAAGGTTTTTAAAGCATTTGAAGTGTCCACTAACATGCGGTTATCCAACGACTTGGTTAAATATTTGACTAGTTTTTGAAAAAATGATTTAACATGAAAAATAATAATTTGTAATATTTGATTAACTTTGAGAAAGTAATTAAAGAAATGACATATTTATTTTATTTTAGATTTTAGAGAAAGGGACCTAAAAGGAAACATTTGAATTAAAATGCAAGTGATTAGAATTTTAGCAGAAACTAAACTGATTAGAATTTTAACAGAAACTAGATTAACCAAAAAAGAAATTGCAGGTTTCTTGGATCTAGTGCCAGTACCAATAGAGCCACAAACGACCCGTGGTCTGACCTACAGTTTGTAGGTAGGCCCGTGCTTGGCCAGTCCAAGTTCTTCCAAAATGTCAAGGTTTGAGTATTTTCATATGGTTCACAAGGACGGGCCATTGTCAAAAACACGAGCCATAGGTAGGTCTCGTAGGTGAGTCCCAGAGTTAGATTTCCTAAGTTCTCCAATTTACAAAGTTAGAAATCTCCAATTGAAGTTATGATTTTCTTCCATGTCATAGGTTCCTTTCAATGTTGATCCAATTGATTGTTTTATGACCTTTAATGCATGAATTGAAGTAATTGCATTCTTTTTATAAAGAATCCCCGTGAACCCTTGCATAATCCATGTTTTCTAAGCTATGATGCTATAATGCGGGTCTTGAACTATGAAAGATAATTTTATAAAGATATGCATCTTTTTATGAAAGTAATTATTATGATTCAAGAAAGTTTATAAATGAAGGTATTTATATGTTTTATGAAGATTGGCCACATGACATGAAGGACATCTAGAATTGCCCTTAATGTTTTTTGGGCTATTTTTGCACATTAGGTCTTTATTAGTATTGTATCCGGATATGCCATCAATGATCATAGATGTTACACCCTAGAACCATTATTCATAGAAAGTAAGATTTTACTGAGGAATTTAAATTTTTGGAAGTGTTAAGGTCGCTAGATGTATCACCTTGAGTTCCAAAAGGAACTAAAGGGAATTCCTTCAAGTCATTCCTATGTTCTTTTAAGTTTTGGGTCAACTTCAAGCGGCCATAACTTTTAGCACTGGATGAGTTAGGAGACCCATAAGATATGAAAAGAAAGGTCTTGAAATTTTTTCTAACGCCACCGATTTTGCCAATTTTTGAGATCGAATAAGGGAGATATGACTGTTTGAAGTTGGGCTGTCACGCCTCGAGTCTACACCCTGGACATGGCCGGCACTCGGAGACCATTACTGACCCCAAGCAAACCCTTTGCCTGGCTACTTAACTCAGCAGAAGACATAACTCAACACAATATAAATTCATAAAACAACTTAAATGATAAAATCTAGCCAAAATGGCAACTTATATCTCAAAATAAAATATCTGTAAATACATAGATAAGAGACTCAACTACTATCTGACTGTCTATGAAGCCTCTATAATACTGAGATGGATGTTGGGACAGACCCCACAACATCCTGATAAATAAAAAACTAGGAAAGTGAATGAAAAAGACCTCCGGAATGCAAGGAGGCACACCACTGACTCTGGAGTGCTCGACTAGATCAACGGCACGCTGGATGCTGATCATGAATTTACCTATGTCTGCATCATAATAAGATGTAGGCCAACTAGCATCAGTACATTGAATGTACGAGAATGCGAGTTGGAATGCTAAACAACAACTTAAGCTTGAAAGGAGTACAAGGGAACACTTACCTTAGCTCTGTTCAACTCATGAATAACTGAACTCAATATAAAGCAATAAGACACATGCAATATATATAAAGCTTGTAAAACAGTGTAGACAACTTAGTTCATTAAAGATAAAGCAATAACAAACTCAAATTTAATTATATATAAAAGTAATACAACTTTAGTGGGAGATTCTTCAACTGACAACCACCACTATGAGCCCTAGTAATGATACAATGTTTTACTTCATGTTGCCCAAGGACCATCCTATACCTTGCCGTGATATAGGACGTTACTTAACTTAGTGGATCCACTAGCTTAACTTATGTGATCGTCTAAAAAGTATGACCCATTAATACCCATGATGGCTACATGGTTCCTATGGAGATTTGAGTTAATATGAACTTGTGTCCCCAATTCGGTGCTCAATACTATTCCCAAAATGTACTTTAGCTCATATGTGTTTTAAACACCTCTTTCTTTAGTTTGAGATAATTTCTCAAGGTTTAGGCCGAAGGCTCTCTTGGAATCGATGTTCCCTTTACTGAAAACTAGCCCAAAGGCTCTTTTGGAAATCATAGTTCCTTTCTTGCTCAAATGTGAAAACATTTATAAACTTCTTTGGGAATACTTAGTCCCCTAATAACTTTTGAGAAATGAACTCAACTCTTTAATCCTTAATTTACTTGAAACTTGAGCCTTAAAACGAAGTTTAAACGTTTAATAAAGACTCTTGAAAACTTTAAGAACTTTGCTTTGACTTGCTTCTTAACTTTTAGACTTGACTCTTAACTTCTTTGACTTTAATCTTAACTTTCCTTGAATTGGATTGTGGATTCAAGGTTCATGATCACATGTTTATGCATGATTTCATGATGTTTAGATGTACCTTAGAGTGTTGGAATCAACTAGAAAACGTAGGTACATCACTTGGAAACTAGTACGAAAAGATGGGGGAAGAATAGGGTGAACTGGCGTCCTTGGCGCTCTGAGAGGCGTGGGGCGCTAGGCCCCAAAATTCAGAGAGATCTGTGGGGTGCACTGACTGGCGCGGCTCCCCAAGGCCAAAACTTCAGAGGATTCTTTGTGGCGCGTTGGCTTGTGCGGCTCCCCGGCCCTGTTACCTAGGTGTTCTCGATTTTCTTTCTTCGTTTTTCATCTCTAAACCCTCCAATCTTTCCTAGTTGTTTCCCCAAACACTTAGTATCAATTGTACCCTCAGTACACAACCAATCTAACTCGCAAAAACAGCCTGGAAACATGAATCAACTCAACCCCCAAGCATCAACAACTCAACCAACAAGAACTTAACGAATTTCAACAAAGTTCTTCAAGAACTCCCTAACTTTTTATTCAATCAACAACCATTCCCTGAATAGAAATAAGATGGGAGTGTGGGTGAACTAACCCAACACGAAAAGATCTCACATACCTTAATAGGGATCGCCCCCTACGAATTACACTCCAAAAGCATGATGTTCTTGGTGAAATCTTGGTTTTTCTCCCTTTCTTTCTTCTTTTCTCTCTTCTCCAAGCCCTAATCGTATTTCTCAATTCTCCAAACTGACTTAGTCATGTTTTTACCCCAATATATACCTAAAAATGAATTAGGAAATTAATTAGAGAAAAGACTACTTTGCCCTTCCCTAAATCCGGATTGGGACTTTCCTCAATCTAACAGCCCAACTTCCAAAAGGCATATCTCACTCATACGATGTCGAAATCGTGCAAACTTGGCGGCGTTGGAAATATATTCCCAAGGGATTTCCAACCATATCAAGAACTACTCCTAAATCATCTTGAGCTAGAAGTTATGGTCGTTTGAAAATGAACCAAAACCCACTTTCTTAACTTGGACAAAAATTTCCAGATTTCCACATGCTTTCCCAAAAATGATTATTTTCATATTTTAAACTCTTTCTAGTCGTTTCTAGGTGCGAGATGTTACAATATCTCCCCCTTGGGAACATTCATCCTCGAATGAGCTTTATTTCACTAAGCTAAGGGTAGTAACATCAAGTTCAACACTCAGCAAGCAAAACCAAGTAACAATACGCTTACTCATAATTTAGATAGTACTAATAAGAGAATTAGTACCTTGATCTGCATATTCTCCGGATTCAAAGAGATGTGGATATCTCTTCTTCATATCCTCTTCAGCTTCCCAAGTAGCTTCTTCAACAAATTGGTTTCTCCAAAGGACTTTGACTGATGCGACCTCCTTTGTTCTCAACTTGCGAACTTGGCGATCTAAAATCTGAACCGAAATCTCCTCATAAGATAAGCTATCCTTGATCTCAATATTTTTAGTTGATATGATCAATGAAGGATCGCGCATGCACTTCTTCAACATGGAGATGTGAAATACCGGATGAACCGATGCTAATTCCTGTGGTAGCTCCAACTCATAAGCTACATTGCCAATTCTCTTGGCTATGCAATAAGGTTCAATATACCGGGGACTAAGCTTCCCCTTCTTACCAAACCTCATAACACCTTTCATGGGTGAAACTTTCAAATATACCCAATCATCTACTTCGAACTCTAACGCCCTTCTCCTAACATCAATGTAGGATTTTTGACAACTCTGTGCTGTTTTCAATATCTCTTGAATTACTTTCACCTTCTCCATCGCTTGATGAACTAAATCTGGTCCTATCAACCCTGCTTCACCAACTTCAAACCATCGAATAGGAGATCTGCATCTTCTCCCATAAAGAGCTTCATATAGAGCCATTTGGATGCTAGAGTGGTAACTGTTGTTGTAAGCAAACTCAATGAGAGGTAGGTGATCATCCCAATTTCCTTTGAAATTAATCACACAAGTCCTCAACATATCCTCTAAGGTCTGAATAGTGCGCTTTACTTTCCCATCTGTCTGGGGATGAAAGGCACTACTTAAATTCACATTCGAACCAAAACCTTTCTTGAAAGATTTCCAGAACTGTGCAGTAAATTGTGCACCTCTATCTGAAATAATGGAGATCGGAACTCCATGAAGTCTTACCACTTCTTGAATATATAGCTTAGCATAATCTTCTGCTGAATGGGCAGTCTTTACCGGCAAAAAGTGGGCTGATTTTGTCATTCTGTCGACGATCAGCAAATTAGAATCATGTTGTTTGCGAGACCTTGGAAAAGCTGTGATGAAATCCATATTAATCATCTCCCACTTCCATTTTGGAAGTTCTATATTCTGCGCCAAACCACCGGGCCTTTGGTGCTCAACTTTCACTTATTGGTAATTTGGACACTTAGCGACAAATTCTGCAATGTCCTTCTTCATACCATTCCATCAATATACTTCTCTCAAATCACGGTACATTTTGGTGGAACCCAAATGGATGGAATATCTGAGGCAACGGGCTTCCTCCATGATTCTCTCTTGGAGTTCATCCACCATTGGTACACAGAATCTATCTTGGTAATTCAACACACCATCTCCCCCTTGTTCAAAAGCTAATACTCTTTGCTTTTGAAGATTTGCCTTCAAGTCGAGCAAAATGGGGTCTTGGTCTTGCTTTTCCTTCACTTCTGACACTAATGATGATTCAACCCCGTTCGTCACCACTATTCCTCCTTCTGTGGAATATATAAGTTTGACTCCCAGTCGTGCAAGTTTGTGCACATCTTTGGCTAACTCCTCTTTTCTTCCTCAACATGGGTGGCACTACCTATAGATAACCTGCTTAAAGCATCAGCAACCACATTAGCCTTACCTGGGTAGTAAAAAATACTCATGTCATAATCCTTGGATAATTCCAACCACCATCTCTATCTGAGATTAAGCTCTTTCTGAGTGAACATTTATTGCAAGCTCTTATGATCAGTGAATATATCAACGTGAACACCATACAACTAGTGTCGCCAAATATTCAAGGCAAAAACTACAGTAGCCAACTCTAAGTCATGGGTTGGATAATTCGTCTCATGAACCTTCAACTGTCTTGGGGCATAAACTATCACCTTGCCATTCTGCATTAACACACAACCCAAACCAACTCTGGATGCATCACAATACACCACACAACCCTAAGTACCTTCTGGTAAGGTAAAAAACTGGGGCAGTAGTCAACCTCTTTTTCAATTCCTGAAAGTTGTTCTCATAAGCTTCAGACCATTGAAATTTCATTATCTTCTGAGTCAACTTGGTCAAAGGAGACGAAATAGACGAGAACCCCTCTACAAATCTTCTATAGTAGCCAGCTAAACCCAAGAAACTCCTAATATCAGTTGGAGATGTGGGTCTAGGCCAATTTTGCACTGCCTCAATTTTTTGAGTATCCACTCTAATTCCATCACCGGAAACTATGTGGCCCAAGAACACCATAGACTCAAGCCAAAACTCACACTTAGAGAACTTGGCATACAACTCCTTATCTTTCAAGGTTTTAAGAACTATTCTGTGATGACTAGCATGATCTTCTTCATTCCTTGAATAGATTAGTATGTCATCAATGAAGACGATAACAAACATATCTAAATAAGGTTTGAAGACTCTGTTCATAAGATCTGTGAACTTTGCTGGTGCATTGGTCAAACCAAATGACATAACTAAGAATTCATAATGACCATATCTAGTCCTGAATGATGTCTTTGGAATGTCGCATCCCCTAACTTTCAACTGATGGTAGCCTGATCCGAGATCAATTTTCGAAAAACAGGTGGCACCCTAAAGTAGATCAAATAAGTCATCTATCCTTGGAAGAGGATATTTATTCTTGATGGTAACCTTGTTCAATTTACAGTAATCTATACACATCCTAAGGGAACCATCTTTCTTTCTCACAAACAAAGCCGGAGCGCCCCAAGGTGAGACACTTGGTCGAATGAAACCCTTATCTAAGAGATCTTTTAACTGCTCTTTCAACTCTTTCAACTCTGCAAGTGCCATTCTATATGGCGGAATAGAGATAGGAAGAGTATCTGAAATGACGTCTATGCCGAAGTCTTTTTCTCTCTCAGGAGGGACTCTAGGTAGATCATCAGGGAAGACTTCTGCAAACTCTCTTACTATAGGAACTGATTGAATGAGAGGTACCTCAACACTTGAGTCATTAACTCGGACTAAGTGATAGATACAACCCTTTGAAACTAATTTTCTTGCCTTAAGGTACGAAATAAAACGACCCTTAGGCACTGCTGAACTACTACTCCACTCTATGACTGGCTCATTAGGAATCTGAAACTTGACAACTTGAGTTCTACAATCTATGGAGGCATAACAGGCATGAAGCCAGTCCATACCTATAATGACATCAAAATCTACCATGCCTAGCTCAACTAGGTTAGCCATGGTGTCTTTGTGATTGATGGAAACAGGACAATCACAATAGACTCTTTCTGCTAGAATAGACTCCCTAACAGGGGTGGAAACACAGAAGGGTTCACAAAGTTTCTCAGGAAGAATCTCAAACTTATTTGCAACATAAGGAGTTACAAAAGACAAACTTGCTCCTGGGTCTAGCAAAGCATAAACATCAAAAGTAAAGACTCTGATTATACCAGTGACAACATCTGGAGAGTTCTCTTGCTCATGGTGACTGGTGATTGCATAGAGGCGGTTTGCTTCGCCAGTACCAGAAGTAGCTCCTCTAGGTGCCGCCCAGTCTGGTGGCGAAACTGATGAAGATTGGGCTCTATTGCCCAGATTTCTACTACCTTGCCTGTTCTTAGGGCACTCCTTCATGAAGTCACCCTCTTGTCCACACTTAAAATAACTTGTCTGGCCATCACGACATTTTCCTGGGTGGAATCTACCACACTTAGCACATGCAGGAGTTAAACTACTTCCTTGTGCCACACTACCTCGGGACTGTGCTAGTTTAGCCCTGAAGTCCTGCAAATTGTGGCCATTATAGTCACCTCTGTTTCTGGGTGCAGATGCACTAGCATATGATGGTGCTGGCCCCTTTTGCTTCTGAAAGGACGAGCGATTCACACTGCCCTTCTGCTGCGCAGACTTATTCCCAGTCTTAGCTTTCTTGCTTCTATACTCTTCCATGTCCCTCAAATTCTCCTCTTCAACCTTTTCCACATAAACCATCAGCCTTGAGATGTCCATGTCGCCTATCAGCATCGCAGCCCTGCCCTCTTTGCTCGATAAACGACCCAAACCAGCAACAAACAACCTTATTCAGCTCCTCATGTCCTTAACCATTTCAGGAGCATAATGGGACAGCTAGGTGAACTTCAATCCATACTCATGCACACTCAAGGAATCCTGTTTCAGTGTAAGAAATTTTCGTACCTTAGCCTCCTTCAATTCTCGGGGAAAGAAACTCCCCAGGAAGGCTTCTTCAAAACAAGCCCAACTAGCAGGAGGTGCATTCTCAGGTCTACCACCCCCATTCCACTGATCAAACCATGTTCTAGCAACATCCTTCAGTTGATATGCAGCTAGTTCCGCCCTTCCAGCGTCAGCAACATGCATCACCTCAAAAACCTTTTTCAGTTCCTCAACAAAATTTTCCAGATCCTCAGTAGTGATCGAACCAGTGAAACTTGGAGGATTCATTCTCAAGAATTCGCGATTCCTCAAAGTTTCATCCTCCTCTTGCCTTGGTCCTCTCGGCTGCCCAACCTGTTTAGTCACATCTTGGCTCAACATCCGGATAGCCTCATGAAATTCGACATTAGTGACCTCGCCTTGAGGTTGCACGTTTGGTGCATTAGGTATCCCTTGTTCTTGTGGTTCAACATTTCTCCTAGCTGGACGACCTCGTCCTACTTTTCGAGGAGGCATGGTTATCTAAAACACGCACAAGCACGAATTAGAGGGAAACTTTTAGAGATAAACTCTAACACACGAGATGGATATGTAGGAAGTGAAAAATTTCCTAAATGTTGCAGCCTCCTAATTATAGATGTGGCGCGCTTCACACCGATAACTAGGACTCTATAGACACGGCTTCATAGACTCACTAGGATTCTTCAACTCTGTGCTCTAATACCAAGTTTGTCACGCCCCGAGTCTACATCCTGGACGTGGGCGGCACTCAGAGACCATTACTGGCCCCAAGCAAACCCTTGGCCTGGCTACTTAACTCAACGGAATACTTAACTCAACGCAATATAAATTCATAAAACAATCTGGCCAAAATGGCAACTTATGTCTCAAAATAGAATATCTATAAATACATAGACGAGAGACTCAACTACTATCTGACTTTCTATGAAGCCTCTATCATACTGAGATGGATGTTGGGACAGACCCCACAACATCCTGATAAAGAAAAAACTAGGAAAGCGAATGAAAGAGTCCTCCGGAATGCAAGGAGGGTCACCACTGAATCTGGAGTGCTCGACTAGATCAACGGCGCGCTGGATGCTTATCCTGATTACCTATGTCTGCATCATAATGAGATGCAGGCCAATTGGCATCAGTACATTGAATGTACGAGTATGCGAGTTGGAATGCTAAACAACAACTTAAGCTTGAAAGGAATACAAGGGAACAATTACCTTAACTCTGTTCAACTCATGAATAACTGAAATCAATATAAAGCAATAAGACACATGCAATATATATAAAGCTTGTAAAACAGTGTAGACAACTTAGTTCATTAAAGATAAAGAAAAAATAAACTCAACTTTAATTATATACAAAAGTAATATAACTTTAGTGGGAGATTCTTTAACAGACAACCACTACTATGAGCCCTAGTGATGATACAAAATTTTACCTCATGTTGTCCAAGGACCATCCTGTACCTTGCCGTGATATAGGGCCTTACTTAACTTAATGGATCCACTAGCTTAACCTATGTGATCATCTAAAAAGTATGACCCATTAATACCCATGATGGCTACACGGTTCTTATGGAGATTTGAATTAGTATGAACTCGCATCCCCAATTCGGTGCTTAATACTACTCCCAAAATATACTTTAGCTCATGTGTTTTAAACACCTATTTCTTTAGTTGAGATAATTGCTCAAGGTTTAGCCCAAAGGCTCTCTTGGAATCGATGTTCCCTTTACTGAAAACTAGCCCAAATGCTCTTCTGAAAATCATAGTTCCTTTCTTGCTCAAATGTGAAAACATTTATAAACTTCTTTGGGAATACTTAGTCCCCTAATAACTTTTGAGAAATGAACTCAACTCTTTACTCCTTAATTTACTTGAAACTTGAGCCTTAAAACGAAGTTTAAACGTTTAATAAAGACTCTTGAAAACTTTAAGAACTTTGCTTTGACTTGCTTCTTAACTTTTAGACTTGACTCTTAACTTCTTTGACTTTGATCTTAACTTTCCTTGAATTGGATTGTGGATTCAAGGTTCATGATCACATGTTTATGCATGATTTCATGATGTCTAGATGTACCTTAGAGTGTTGGAATCAACTAGAAAATGTAGGTACATCGCTTGGAAACTAGTACGAAAAGATGGGGGAAGAATGGGGTGAACTGGCGTCCTTGGCGCTCTGAGAGGCGTGGGGCGCCTGGCCCTAAACTTCAGAGAGGTCTGTGGGGAGCGCTGGCAGGCACTGCTCCCAAAGGCCAAACTTCAGAGGCTGCTTCGGGGAGCGCTGGCTGGCGCGGCGCCCCAACCCTGTTACCTAGGTGTTCTCAATTTTTCTTCTCCGTTTTTCATCTCTAAACCCTCCAATCTTCCCTAGTTGTTTCCCCAAACACTTAGGATCAATTGTACCCTCAGTACACAACCAATCTAACTCAAAAAAACAGCCCGGAAACATGAATCAACTCAACCCCCAAGCATCAACAACTCAACCAACAAGAACTTAACTAATTTCAATAAAGTTCTTCAAGAACTCCCTAACTTTTCATTCAATCAACAACCATTCTTTGAATATAAATAAGATGGGAGTGTGGGTGAACTAAACCAACACGAAAAGATCTCACATACCTTAATAGGGACCACCACCGACGAATTCCACTCCAAAAGCTTGACGTTCTTGGCGAAATCTTGGCTTTTCTCCCTTTCTTTCTTCTTTTCTCTCTTCTCCAAGCCCTAAGCGTATTTCTCAATTCTACAAACTGACTAAGTCATGTTTTTACCCCAATAAATCCCTAAAAATGAATTAGGAAACTAATTAGAGAAAAGACTACTTTGCCCTTCCCTAAATCCAGATTGGGACTTTCCTCAATCCAACAACCCAAGTTCAGAAAGGCATATCTCACTCATACGATGTCAAAATCGTGGAAACTCGGTGGATTTGGAAACATCTTCCCAAGGTATTTCCAACCATATGAAGAACTACTCCTAACTGAACTGAGATAGGAGTTATGGTCGTTTGAAAATGACCCAAAACCCACTTTCTTAACTTGGACAAAAATTTCCAGATTTCCACATGCTTTCCCAAAAATGATTATTTTCAGATTTTAAACTCTTTCTAGTCATTTCTAGTGCAAGATGTTACATGGGCTGTCCAAATAAGGAAAGCTACCTAAAAATATGAAGGGTATTTTGGTCTTTTCCTTACCCAATCAGCTTAAAACTAATTTTAGTAATATTTTAGGGACATATCTGATTTGGGTCAGTTTTCGTAACTCCAAATATGCTTAGGGTTTTAAAAGAGAGTTCATTCAAGTCATTCTTAAGTTCTTTTAAGTTTTGATGTAAGATAGTACTTTGGTCAACTTCAAACGCCCATATCTCTTAGAATATAAAGAGTTACGTAGCCCATAACCTATCAAACTAAAGGTATTTGAATCTACTTTCCAACTCCACCAATTTCACGTCAATCACATTTTTGAATTAAAAGTTATGATTGTTTTAGTAACAGATACAGTGCATTGACGAATAGCAGACGGGAAAACATTAAAATGGGTCGTTTTAGTAATTTACCTCCAAAAAAACCCTAAACGATTTTATTTACTAATAAAAGGCTCAAAACAATAAGATTTTAATCATTTTAATCCATCATTCTCTTCTCTCTCAAACCTTAAGGAAAAATCAAAGTAGAAGATTCCATTCAAGATTCTTTCAATCTTTTTCAAGATTCTTCTTCAAGGTAACTCTCTCTTAAAAAATTCATTCTTTTCAACTCAAATTACTCCATAGAATAATGAATCACTAATGAAAATCATAATTCTTGGTCATAGAGATTTCAAGAAACTAATTCAAGAATCTCAAAAAGGTTTTCTTGATCGTTTACCTTCAAGCTAGGGTTTCAAAGCTTCTAATCAAGTTCTTCTTCAAGAATCTTCTAGAATCTTGTTCTTCCAGGTATATAAGGCTATCATAGTGTTGGACTAGGTCGTCCTCATGCCCTACACTACTTTCAGATCAGTAAAAGAGTCATTTCGGATTCTTTCCCTAGATTTTGAGTATTTTTTTAGTAACATGATTTTGAGTTCTTGAATTCCTAATTCTTTCGAAATGTTCTTCCTAAGTATTGAGTTTCTATCTTGTTATTGAGATCCTTGAGTTGATTTGTTCTTGCCTATAATTCAGCATGAACACTATTTTGAGTTATAAATCTTGAGAAGTTTTTCAAAGCCAACACTTGAGTTTTAAACTAAGGTTTTGAGGAAGTAAAGATGAGTTTTGAGAAAAAGTTTAAAGGTTCTATTTCATAAAGACTTA
This sequence comes from Solanum acaule, assembly GCA_036250505.1. Classification (NCBI taxonomy): domain Eukaryota; kingdom Viridiplantae; phylum Streptophyta; class Magnoliopsida; order Solanales; family Solanaceae; genus Solanum; species Solanum acaule. The sequence goes on from JAJOOR010010866.1 coordinate 28,718, forward strand.
AGAGTTTCTAATGTTATTTCATTCATATATATACATATACATATGTACTTACATTAATTATTGGACTTGAAAGATAAGTTCATAAGTGCATGTTTTCAAGAAGGTAAACACTTCTCGTGTTTTGAAAAGTATTTCAAGTAATGTTAGAAGTCCATTCTTTGTAATGGGTGAATTGAGCACAAAGTTAATATTAATTGTTTTTTTAGTAGTATAGTGCACCGAGTTGGGTTAGAGTCTTTTATGATTCGGAAGTCACATAGAACTACGTATCCAACGTAGGATAGGATATCATTGATTCTTCATGCGACTCCTTATTTCCTATCAGAAGGCCAATCAGATCGATCCATAGTCACAAAATTATCCTATACCCCCAGCAAGGTATATGATGGGCCCTTGCAATGTGTCGTGGGACGTTGTATCATTACTAGGCTCATAGTAATTGTTGTCGGTTAGAGAAACTCCCCACAAGTAAATTATTTTATTTTCATGTTGCTTTCATTGTATATTTTATTGTAAAGCATAAATGGTTTTCACGTCTTGTTCATGTATTGATTCAGTTTAGTTGCTTTCAGTCATTCAATTCAGTTACTTGTTTACTCAGCCATATTACATACTTGTACATTCCATGTACTGATATCATTTGACTTGCATCCTTTTATGATGCTGATATAGGTGTTCATGATTATCAACAGGCGCTTCATTGAGATCACTCTACACTCTAGTTAGCTTTGGTGATCTTCCTTCTATCCGAGAGGACTTCACAGTTATGTTCCAGTTATTAGTTTTGAGGTGTCGTGGGTCTTGTCCCAACATCCTTTCTTAATAGTAGAGGCATCATAGATAGACAGTCTTGAAGAGTCTTTCAGTTTCAGATATTTTATTTAAAACTTATGTTTCATACTCAGTATATTCCATAAACTATTTTTAAATGTTTCTCTCAATTTGATGTTTATGTATCCTCAAGTTAGTCTTCTGCTTGTAGTCAGCTAGGATGAGGGTTCGGTTGGGGACCAACAATGGTTCTTGAGTGCCGGCCACGTCCAAGGTGTAGGATCGGGTTGTGACAATAGATCACACTTTCAAAATTATTTCCATTAGTAGTAAGGTATTTCTAGCATGAAGTGAATGTCTATGGGCCTTAAAGCTATTATGAAAAGATAATGGATAGTGAAAGGTTTTCTCACACATGGTCTACGGAGCTATCCTATGATAAGACAAGCGGAGACTACCCATGTCTCTTAAAGATAAGACAAGTTAATATTAATAACTATTCCATGGGATTTATGCTTAGCACTGAGAGGATATTAAGATGAAAGCTCTCCCATAGCTAGAGCTTGGGTTTCAAGTTGAAATCTCTTTATCCCATACCTATGTTCCCCCATAGGATGATGGTATTAAGATAGACATTAGCTAGTTGATCCACGTAAGTTAGAAGTTCATGGTTCTACCTTGGCAAGTACGACACTCTCTTCTTGGTGTGAGAGGAGTACACCAAATTCTATATTATAGTTCATATGGTCTCTCTGTTAGTTGAGGCTAGTTCCCAAAATAATAATGAACTAAAGTTACTTTAAGAATTATTTCACATATGTTCACATATGATTTTACTTGCATTGACAATGATTACGATTTATGTTTTCTAACTCTCTTATCTTATGTTTTGTCTTGGTATTTGCATAACATGAAAAGTCTTTTTAGCATGATTTCATAACTACTATGAATATTTATCATACTTGGGTACATTTTTGGGCAAACACATACTCTTGCACATTCTTTCACTAATGTGGGGTCTGACGCTCCTATTCCGCATATTCGTGGCTAGGGATCACTTAGTAGATACCGAAGATTGGTGACTCCTCATGTTCTAAGGACCGAACCTTTATTGCTTATTCTCTTTATATTTTTAAAGATTGTGATGTACGGGTTACGTCTCGATCACTCTTGATGTAATAGATTGCTTTTGAGACTATGTAGACTTCTGCTTCGTTTTGACAAAAATCTTTTATGATATAAACTGTCTTTTAAACTCGTTAGATTCTATTATCTTGTTTATGTATTCTAAGTGGCTTGTGTAGGGCCTTTAGTGTCTTATATGCTAGGTCAGATCGAGTGTGTACTTTGGGTCGTGACAGAGGTACCAAACCTTGTGAAAATATTCCTATTGAAAATATTTGTAACACTTCTTCGTTCGTTATTTGGTAATGCTATTGCCTCCACCCATTTAAATACATAGTAAACATTCACAATAATGTATTTATTACCGAATGAACTAAGAAAAGGACCAATGAAATCGATCTCCCACATATCAAATAACTCAATTTCATGTTTTTTTAATAGTGGTAGTTCATTTCTCTTAGAGACACTCCCTTGCAATTGAAATTGAACACAATATTTGCAAATGTTACACCTGCAGGTGAAGCTTTATATGTTTCTAATATTTTTGTTGCCCCTCCATTTCTACCACACAAGATCGAATTATATTATCAGCACACTCCCTAAAGAGGAATGGTTCATCTCGTAAATAGTTATTCACATCAAATAAGAATTTTTTCTTTTGATGGCCACTCGAATCATCAGGTAACAACACACAGACAATAAAATTTTCAAAATTAGTATACTGAGGAAATGAGGGTGTAGAAATTAACTTTATCGTTTCATCAGGGGAAGCATCATCAATATCCCAGTCTTCATTCACTCTAGCATCCCCTTTAGAGCCTCAATAAGTAGTAAACCACTTGGTTTTCATACCCCTTTCTATCATTCACTTCAAAGATCAATCTTAATTTTGCCTCTTTCTTTGCCATTAAGTAACATAGAGCCGCCGCATGATCAGTATGCACGATAGCTTTTGTACCCAGTAAGTAGGCACTAAAATTCTCAAGCCCATACACAAAATCCAACAACTCCTTCTCAGTCACGGTATATTTCTTTTGAGCACTATTCAAGGTGCCAAGCCACTAGGGTCGCACATCATTTCAAAAGGGAGATTCCAATTGGGTTGTATTATGATAAGGTCGAGATGAGTTTCTCCTTCAAAATCTTTAAAGCTTCCAAACATGCATTATAAAAAATAAATGTGCTTTCTTTTTCAAGAAGCTTGTGCAATGGTATAGCAATCTTCGAAAGTCTTTAATGAACAACCTATAGTACCCGGCATGACCAAGGAAACTTCTTAGGATTGATGATCTATTTGACACACTTTAGGGTTTTGCATTGTTTTCAAAGATTGATTTGAGGTCTGATTAACATTATCTATGGATTAGGGCAACCGACATCCTTAAGACCACATTTACGAATCCATATAGCCACTATGAATTTGTAGTGATATCTTTTGGGTTGATTAATGCGTCTGCTGCTTTTATGGACTTGATGACGTGTGTGTTCCAACTGTAGCATGATATGTTCATCATTGTGTTTATGGATGACATTGTGGTATACTCACGGAACATGACTGATCATTAACAATATCCAAGGATTGTGCTCCACACTTTTAGAGGTTAGCGGCTTTATGCCAAGTTCTAAAAGTATGAGTTCTTTATGAGTCTGTAGCATTTTTGGAGCACGTTGTGTCTAAGGATGAAATCAGGATAGATCTAGCAATGAATGAGGTTATTCGTGATTTGGCTAGGCCCACTTAAGTGACGAAGGCTAGGCCCACTTGATGCAGGAACCTTATGTGATAGAAGCTCAGCTTTTGGATGGCATGACTACTATCAATCGGGCGTGGTATACCCATGAAGACCAAGTCTCCCCTCTCACATTTAAATTGACCAAGGAGCAGATGGAGAAATACCAAGAGAGGGACCAGAACATGGCCAAGATAATGATACAACTTGACATTTTGTCCAAAAATGCCATGGAAACTGGTGCTCAAAATGTCTATTCTGTGGGTGTCGGGTGTGCTAATCCAGAGGAGTCCAAGTTTGAGGCCTTGCATAATGAAGAGGTGAATTTTCTAGCCAACCAAGGTGGTGGTTATCGTTCAAACTACCCGAGGTAGGGTGGTAACCAAGGTTGGAATAGGGATGAAGGTTGGAAGGATCGTGATTGAAAATGGAGGGACCGAAATCCCAATTGGAAGGATGGGGAGAAGGATAGGTATGTGCCTCCCCACTAGCACCAAAATCCATTGGATTCGAAAGGTGGCCGGTCTAAGGATATGCTTTCTCGTATCCTAACAAAGTTGAAGGGTCGGATATGATTTTGAAAGAAATGAAAGAAGATGTGTCGACCCTTAACCAAACCGTTACCTCCCATTCAGTATCGATCAAACAGTTGGAGACCTAAATAGGTCACATCTCGTCTCATTTAAACCCGAGAAAGCAAGGGGGGTTTTCCTAGTAAATCTATGGCTAACCCCAAGAATGAGGTTTAAGGGAGGACTTGCGTCGTGCCGCGACGTTAACTAAGGCGCTGCTTGGGAGGCAACCCAAGTTTTTATTTTTTCTTTCTTTTTTAATGTTAGAATAATGGTGTGTTAAATGTGCAAGTCAAAGTGTGGAAATTTTTGACAGGTGCATGTTGGTGAGCTAAAGGTCCACCATTGGACTCAAGACAATTTTACATTGGAGTCTGTACAACTCGGTGGGCCCAAGAAATTATTGGTGAGTCGCCGACCAGGTTGGCGATCGCGATCTAGTTCACCATTTGGATCCTAACATTAACTGGAGGTCTTGTAAAACTCAGTGAGGTAAGTGACCACTCGACATATCGTTGAGTGGTTCGGCGAGCATGACTAATGTCATCGAATGGGCAAGAACTAGACGGTTTTTACAAGGCCAAAGGTTTAAACTTCCAACTCTTTCACTTTCCCTCACTTTTGAATTTCCCAAATTCACACCCACACATTATTTCCTATATTTTTGCATCTCTATTATATTTTAGTTGTTAATCTGTGCTCAGAGTGGGCTTACTTTTCCTCCTTGCATTTCAATATTGTTTTAATCGGCATTAAAGGTTGGTTTTCCGAACCCCAAGTTTATTTTTAGCAATTTGGTACTCTTATGCAATTGATCTTATCTTAGTGTTGTGTGCTAGTCCTCTCTGATCTTAATTGTGTTTGCATGCTTGTTTTAATTTGATAATCTTGCCCGTAGTATTTGTATTGTTGAATTTCAGTAATTTTGTGCCTCAAAATTGACTAAACTTTGTGGGGTTGTGCTTGTGTGTTGTTGGGAATGGTTCTAATTTGGGATGATACAATTGTCAAATATCAGGGGGTAATGGGTGAAATGGGTCTTGCATTAATTTGATAAGTGCATGCTTTGATTTTATTTTTAGGGGTTGTGGGTTGAATTTGAGAAGTTGGGTTGAAAGTAGGCACGTTGGGTCATTTGGCGAGCTAGGTCGAGCCCGCTGAACCATTCGGCAGTTCGCCGAAGTTCCCGATCTGACCTTTAATTTCATGCTATACTTGATGTTTGACTATGTAACTTTCGGTGAGAAGCTTGAGGTCGCTGAAGGCACTCGACGACTCGACGAAACTCTTCTTGACTGCCCTTTGTCTCCACCCCTGTAGCTAAAATTTCACTGTAACTTTTGGCGGGATAAGCTTTTCCCTAATTGTTGTCTGTGATTCGCCGATAGGCCTTCCCATCGCCGACTTGCCAAAATTTACTGAGAATTTTAAGCCAATCCCTTCGGTGAGCCCGATCTAACACATCAAAGCAATTCTGCGAGTCACCGACTGATTCAGGGAGTCTGTCAGCAACTGTGTTTCTGTGCTTTTGATTGAAATGTTTTTAACTTATTTTTCGATATTTTGTAGACATGACTAGACCTAAGGTTGCAGGTAGAAACATGCCACCCCGAAAGAAATCTAAGGAAATTACACTCAATGAGGATACAGTTGCATCCAGGGGCAAAGCTACAAAACTACCCACAATTGATGGCAAAGTCAAAGGCAAGGAGAAGGCACTTGCATCACCGAAGGTCGGCTTCGATAGTGACGGGATCTATGCCACTCACCTCATTACTTCTGAGAGTGAAGGTGAGCACCAGGAGCCTCAGACTGTAGCTTTTGATGATGATGAGATAGTAGTAGCACATAAGGCAGAGCTGCGGTAAAAAAGGATGAATGATCAGTCTAGGATCCAGACTCCTAAACCCACCACTTATTTTCCTCCAGTTCCATCACAGGCAGTGATGCTTGCACCACCAGTTCAAGGTCCTCCTCCCAAGTCGATGAATAGATTAATGACTGAGGGGCTGAGGATGATTATTGAGGATAAACGCCTTTCCATTGATGGGGTGATTGATAGGTATTGAGAGATTATGAGCTGTCTGAAGTCTCATAATTTCTAGAACTTCACCAAGCCCCATGGCTCATATATTCAAAATTAGGTTCGGGAGTTCTACGGTTCTTATGGGGCCTTGATTCCACAGAGGAAGAAGCAGGGAATAGCATTCACACTGGTTGACTATGTAGTTGTCCCGAGAAAGAAGGTCAAGTGTGACAGTGAAGCTATTAATGATGTCCTAGATTGCCCCGATGACAGAGATGACGAGTGCCAGCATCTGATCTGGACAAAGACTCTAGACAATATGAAGAAATGGTTGGATTCGCTGATATCAGAAGGTACTCCTAAATGGCTAGAGATCGAAGCACAAATTGAAAAGAAGGATCTTAACGTAGTTGCAAGGTTCTGGTTTGGCTTCATCAACAACACTACCATGCCATCCCAGAACGAGTCGATCCTCCGCCTAGCTAAGGCAGCCTGTCCGGGCTGTATCATAGAGGAGACAATGATAAATCTGGGGATCACTATAGCATAGGAGAGGGTAATGAGTGCCAAGTAGTGCCAGACTTCCCTCCCCTTTTCGGTGTTGATCACCGAGCTTTGTAAATGGGCTCGAATTCCTAGAAATGAGGAGAAGGATGTGGAATTCATTCCCACATCCTGTACTGATATTCGGAGGATCGAGGTGGAATATTTGAAGGATGAAGCAGAACAGAAGAAGAAGGTTGCCCCGGTGGACTCTTCCCCGATTGTGGACACAGACTCACTACCTGTAGAGGCAATTTTGCCTACTCCGACCCCTGGCCTTTAGGTACTTCTTGTTATGTACCTTCTGACATCCCTAGTTCTTTTGTTGTTGCACTGCCTCCTAGACCTGTTGCTGATGTTATCACCCGTACCCCTCTCACTCATGAATCATTACTCCGGATGGGGCAGCTTGCCTATTTTACCGATCGTCGGGCTGCCAGACTCGAGGCCTCAATTTCGGGCATGATTCAGACTGCCCTGGCTGATACTATGCCACCATTGAGCGCGACCATTGACGCCCTTGCGACTAGGATAGCGGTGTGTGAGCGTGGCAAGGGGCCACCGAGGAGGTGACACCTTTAAAGGATGTTATTGCTGTATGGAGGAGCGATGTGGATCAGCTGAAGTCCACCAACATGTCCATGATTTTTGGGATGGTGGAGATTCCAGATACCAGACATGCCTCCGGCTATCACCGGAGATGAGATTAGAGTTGATGAGGTAGCTGATCCCGAGCCTGAGGCGGAGACGGATGAGGAGATGCTTAAGGTGGTTGAGGAAGATTGGTATGAGGGCCTTACTGAGAGTGAGGAGGCTATGGTAGATACAGTTGTGCAGGTTTCTTTGGCGGATACACCCTTGGCTGATCCTAGTGCAGCTGCTATTCCTTCTAAGTTGACTCCTAGCACTGATGCCCAAGTCCAGATTAATGCACCGGGCACTGATACCCCGACAGATGGAGTGACTGAGTAGACATGATCCCTTCTTTACCTCTCTCTCTGTCTTACTTTATTTTTACTTCTGGATATATTTGCTTGCATTTGAGGACAAATGATTTTTATTTTTGGTGGGGTGAGACCCACCTTTTGTGATCTTTTGTTACACTTTAGTTTTGTTTATATATTGGGTTTTGAGCTATAATTGTGTTGTGCACTGTTTTTGTGGATGATTGAGCTTGTGGCTCCTCATTTTTTTTATGATAAATGATTTTTGGACCGTTTCAAAAAAAATTGTGCCACCTCTTGTTTGTGTTGAATGTGGTTGTTCTCTTGCAAATTTGAATATCGGTTTTGATCAATACATATGACTTGAATAATGCTCATAATCGAACAACAATGAATGTGCGGTTATGATGAGGCCAAATGAAGTTACATAGACAATATGTGAACTTTTTTCATCTCGTTGTGACTAGCCAAGTATCGAATTGAGTCTCTTGTGATGAACATTGTACACTAGCGAAAGTGTGGAGTCTTGTTTGACATCGGTGTCAATGCCTTATGTGATGATCTTACCCTGAACCATGTGTGATGACACTTAGAATTTGCCCCGTTGGTCCAGTTGACTAAGTGATGCAATCTCTTGATATGATCATAGGCAACTTTGAAGAGTCTGAAACAAGTTGACATTATACCTCTTTTGTGGCCTACCTTGTGAGTGTGTGAACCCCGTTTGAACACCCTCTGAGCCTTAGCATTTTCTGGGAAGAAACTTGATAAAATTGTTGCCTCTCTTGATCCATTACCCATAATCCTCATGATTTGTGGTTTTTTTGAATAACCAACTTAGGCCAAAATCCTAAGTTGGGGGCGTGGTGAAAAGAAAAGGTAAATCAAGAAGTGCAAGAAAGTCCCCTTTGACCCATGGTTTTGAGAAAAATGGAACCCCTCAATATAAAAAAGAAGAAGAAAATAATGAAAAAGAAAATGAATGAAAAAGTTGTGGAATAAAGTTGTGAAAATGCAAGAAGAAATGGGGTTTCCAATAGTCCATGGAAAGTGAATAATAGGATGACTTGTCAGCATGAATGAAAATGATAAAGAAAATGAAAGAAAGTGTTTTCACACCATATTTCATGAGGATTGCAACAATTGAGCCTAAATGACCATGCCTTTGCATTTAGCCCCATTACAAGCCTTCAAAAGACCTTTTTGATCTTGAGTGAGCTGAAACAAGTGTTGATTGGAAAATACGGGCAAACCTATGGGTGAAATTATGCATTGTGTTCATCTTTGTGAGTGTAAGCGTTGCATTTGATTCCGGAGCTTTAAATTGTGAACCATTGTGCGTGAATATGGAATCATTCTTTTTGTAAGAGCCTTTGAGTACCTTTGTTGATCTTGAACTTGCATTTGAAGCAAGTATTGTGAACTTGAGAGTCTTTGATAGTGGTGAGTAACAACTTGAATCTTTGAGTGCACAATTGATCATTGCATGAGTATCTTGAGTCTATTTGTGTGCATTCATGATTGAGTCTTGTGTAGCAATGTTTGAGACATCCTTTTTGAACTGCTGAACTTGAGTTTTACTTGAGGACAAGCAAAAGTTTAAGTTGGGGGTGTTGATGAGTCCACGATTTGGACTTATTTAGGGCTTTATTTTAATAGATCTAGTGTCCTCAAATGCATATTTTGTGCCAATAACTGATGTTATCCTTGAATTTCAGGTAATTGGATTGAGGAACAAAGCATGGACACTATTGAGCAAAAAGGAACAAGGCAGCTGAAAGAATGAAGAAAAAATGGCCTGAGGATCGGCTAACCCATTGGCCGAGTCGCCGAACAGCTATGGTCTCACCTAATGTTCCAGTGTGCCAAGCCCGGAAGGAGAAAATCAAGTTTTCGATAGAAAGGAGTAGTCGGCGAGTCACCGAACAGTTCCACGATGCAGTGCCATATCGCCCAAAGTTACAAAACTTAAAGATGCTAAAGGACAAAGCAAAAAGGCGATGGAATTGACCAAAGGGTGGATCGCCGAGTGGATCGGCGATCTCGACTTATTACGCCGAATGGACCTTCGCAACACATTTTTTGTGACTATAAATACATTTTAAAATTTTTTTAATCGAATATCTAGCATTCAATAGTTTTCATTATTGTTTTGTTTTCAAGTTTGAGAGCTTAGAACTGAGTTTAGAGACAATATTTCCTTAGCTTTGAAGATTTGAAGATTTCCATTTCTGAGAAATTTGAAGTGGGTGTTGACGATACTTCATCCTAGACCTGTATAAAGACAATATTAATCTTACCCAGTTGATAGAAACACAATTTGGTAACGATTTCTACCTTTTTATGATGTCTAGCTAAAACCCCAATTCTTGGGGTGTGATTATGTGATTATGAGTTGATTTAGCTGCTGGGTATTGTTAATTGATAGTGTAAATGCTATTTAAAAGTGATTTCATTCAGTAATTGTGGCTTAATCTAAAGGGTTGTAGTTGCAAATGCAACTTTACCTTCGTGTTGGCTTGCTCGAGAGAGAGGTTTTAAAACCAAGATTACTTATTTGATTTTCTGTGGGTATTGGGTTGTCATGGGTTCAGCTCGAGAGAGTGAACCCTAAACCCTTTTCCACATATTCTGCTCTAGAGAGTGAATGACCCAAAGCGAAGGCTGTTCTTAATTGCTGCTTATTGGTGTTCGAAGAGAAAGTTTATCCCCACTAAAGTCTATCTTATTCACTGATTTAAAGGTTTCACTATTAATTGCAATCACTCATTTGTCTACCTGAGCGCATGATCCAATCACATCCCTAGAACCCATTTCTATACTTGCTATTTTTGTATTATTTGCTGTTGTAGCTAATAGTTGAAACGAAATCCCCCTGTTATTTGACACTTGTGTCACCCCAAATTTGAACAATGCTTTTATTAGTAAATGTTTTTACCTATGATTTACTTGAGCATATTCATGCTTTTCTATTGATTCTCATATACAAACCACTCCCTTAGGACTTGACCCCAACTCACTTAGTTGGGTTATATTACTAGTTAACGATCGTTGACACTTAGTATTGGATGAAGTGTCTTTGATAACATTAATTAAAATCAGAGCGTCAGACTCTACATTAGTGAAACACTGTAGGCAAGATTATGCGTCAGTACATAGAATGTAGCAAGTATGATAGAAATACATAAGTGTTATGTAATCATGCCAAAAAGGGCTTTACACGATATGCAATGACCAAGCCAAATGATAAAAATAATATGTTAGAAATCATAAGTCGAAATCATGGTCAATGTAACCTAAACTTTTATTAAAATAGATTTAAGATACTTCTAGAAGTGACTTTAGTTCATTATTGTATTTTTCCTTTGATTGAAATATAGACTATGAGAGTTGTAACATGGAATACAATGTCTATCCCACACCGAAAAGATATGTCCTTACTTGACAAGGTAAGAACCATAAACTTCTAGCTTAAGTGGATCCACTAGCGAATGTTTATCTATGACAAATCTATTGTGGCACATAGTTATGGGACATGGGTAATCGCCACTTGTCCGCTCGGTGCTAAACATAAATCCAACTTAAAAGACATTAATCTTACCTTGTCTTATCATTTTGGGACATGGGTAATCACAACTTGTCTTATCATCCATGGAAGGTCTTTTATGTGAGAAAATCCTTTCACAATCATGTTTGAGTAGTATGTTAGAAATCATTTCACAACAACAACAACTACAACATTGATGTTTTACTCTCAAAGCAACCTTAAATCATTTTCATCAGTTTCATAAAGAACATGCATATCTTCATAAATTCATTTTTCATAGTTGAAAACCCACATCACATCATCATAGTCTAGCAATATTGGGTCATGCATGGGTTCATGGGGATTCAACATAAAAACATGCAATTACTTCAATTCATGCATAAAAAGACATAAAACCATCAATCAGATCATAGTTGAAAGGAACACATACGATCGAAGAAACACTAATTTCAATTAGAGATTCTATCTTGTAAATTTGAAGAATTTAGGAACCTTATGGAGGAAAGAACTCCATAGGTGAAGACTATCATACATTAATGTCAATACGCCACAATTAATGAAGAATTGAAGAGTTAATTCTGAAACCCTAGACATCTTCTTCAAGTTTTAGAGAGAGAAATATTTAGGGAAGAACTTTGATAACCTTTAAGAATTTTGGAGAATGTGTTCAATTGGGTAATTTGGGGATTTAGAATGTTTATATTGGGCAAAGGGTAGAGGGTAGAACAACATAGTATTGAGTTAGAATAATTAGGAAAAGACCCAAAAACCTTTAAAATAAATCTGTGAGACCTCCGCTGACGGTTTTACTACGGTCTGTAGGTCCTACTACGAACAATCCTGTTAACCTGTTGGTAGGGTTCAGGGACTTGAACTTTGGACATTCACTGATGGGATCCATTTACTGCCCGTTTGTCTACCTATTGTCCGTACATGGCCATCATAGGTCTAACTTTGACTCTCAAAAATTCACCAAGTGTTGGACTCACCTACGAAACCTTCTTACGGCCAGTACAAGGAATGTCGGACCGTCCCGGTGAACAATTAAAAAGGGTACTAGAACTTGACATTTGAAAACATTTACCCCTATGACCTACGGTTCCCACCTACAGCCTGTAAGTGAACCTACAGTCCATCGGTACATATACCCGCTAACAAAAATCTGAAATTGTTTCCTTCTTTTCAAATCTGCGGTGTTACAAAATTGAAGCAATTGTAACATAGAAAATGATGATTATGAAATGTGGTGAGTTTCATAAAAAAGAACTTTCAGCATTTCCTAATAAAAAAGATATTTGATATTTATAATTAGTTTTTACATTTTTAAAGATATTGCTAAAATGGTTGAATTTTATGATGGAAAACTACGTGTTCGACTTATATTTTTTAAAGCAGCAAAATATTTGTTAGATTGCAACTTCAAAGAGTACATCGAATCAACCGCTATGAAGGTGTGGACTATATTTATAACATCTTTTATTATACTTGAAATAATTTAAAATAATAAAAAGGATTAGTAGAATAAGTAATTTTCTACAAATTTTCCCACCTAAAATATGAATGTATTTATTGTGTCAAAAATTTTGGTGAAGGGAGAATTTAAGAACTAGTACAAGTTAGTGCAGACAAGCAACATACCTAAGGAATAGCGTCTATTAGAAAGTATTAGATGAGATATGATTAGTTACACGTTTCTTACTACTCAATTTGAAATAAATATACAAATTATATGTATATAATTAAATTTTAATTGGTTATTTTATAGGTTCAAATGAATAAGTCATGATATGATCATCCATAGAATAATCTAGTATATATTCTTGTGGATAATTAGTTATTTTGCTCTTACATTACGATGATATGTATTTCCTAACTCAGCATACATAACATTCTACTATATTCTTGTTCAAAATTATGTTTAAATAAACATGCGGAAAAATTTTCATTTAAAATTTAACTGTAGGAATAGGTTCGGAAGAACAACCACCCTTTTTAAAATCAGAACATGTAATGACCCTTTGGTTATTTTAAAAACGTTTCATTAATTACTGTTTTTTTCCCCTATCGACCCCGAGTCTTTAACGATCATGTTTTCAAAATTGGCTTCCAATTCTGAGTTTAAAGGTGAGAATTTTGTAAGAACAGAGTTTTAAATACTGATATTGATAAAAAAAAAGTAGTTTTCGTTGTCCGTTGGAGTTTGAGTGTTAGAATGAATTTAGTTAATTCCATTAGTCTCAAAATGTGGAATCTTATCTATGAGAGTTGTTTGTTTCAATTTGGGAGTCTTTTTGAGGATTTAAGGTTCCAAGTTTTGAAATTATTTATATTTAGCCTTTAGGTTGACTTTGGTCAAATTTTGGGTTCGGATGCTTGGATCGTTATTATGAGATTTCCATTTTTTGGTGGGATGATTTTAGGCGTAGGTGAGGTCTCAATTTATTTTTGAGAGGTTCCTATCTTGTTTTACCCTTTTTTGGCATTTTGTTAGTTTCCTGTGGTTTTCACGGATGTCGACTGAAGGATACCTAAATTTCATGTTTTATGGTTCCCTTGAGTTCAGAACAACAAGTATAATCAATTTGCATATGTGGTTTGGGTATATGAGATTCTGAATGAACCCCGAGAGTCGTGTTGATGATTTTGTGTTGATGATTCTGGTGCTAAAGCTAGCTTGAAAAAGTTAGACTGATCTTGTAGACGGGGTTCTCTTAGGTAGACAAGGGCTCGCTTTAGCGATGGTCGCTTAAGCAGAGCGTGGTTCGCAAAAGTGAGACCCCCAATTATTTTGGGGTTCTCTTGAGTGAACCTGTGATAACCTAAGAGACATCAGAGATGGGTTTGGACCTACAAATGTTGGAGTTTTAGCTCCATTTTCCATTTTATAGCTTGGGAAAGTCTTGGAGGCGATTTATGAAAGGATTGCTTGTGCTAAATCTTTTGGGTAAACTTTTATCACCCTAAAACTTATTTTCAGGTGTAGAAAATGAGTGACCATGGTACTGAAAACGATAGTCACTACCCATAAAATTACAGTAAGGGAGATTTGAATAACATGCACATGAAGGTTATTCAAACCACAAGAGACACCTGGTTACCTCGTATAGTAGAGAGGGATGTTTTTCATGTAATCGAAACAATGCTACAATTGTTCTAATTGAGAGGAATATTTGGGGGATTAGGTCATGAAGACCCTCATGAACACCTTTGGAATTTTGTGGATATATATGGGTCATTTATGTTCAAAAACATCTCACAATAGTCCATAAGGTTGAGGTTATTTATGTTCTCTTTGATTTTTGCAAGCTACAAGGTAGTTGGTGGAATTGCCAAATGGTTTTATCACTTCAAGGGATTAATTGAGTGAAGCCTTCTTAGAGAGATTCTTTCCTCCTTCTAAGACGGTAAAACTTAGTGACCAGATAAAAAACTTAAAGAGAAATGAAGGTGAACCTCTACATGAGGCATGGTTGCAGTTCCGGAAATTACTCTTGCAATGTCCAACAACATGCTACCCCGTACCATTTGTTTTTGCAATACTTTGATTATACCCTTGATTCAATCAAAAGAGGTGTCGTTGATGAACTTTCTCAAATTGGCCTGATGCGACAACCATAAGAGGTAACATCGTTGTTGCTAGATGACATGACCAAAGTAAACCGAGCATGGCATACTAGAGAGGACCAAGTGTCTTCTCTGAAATTGAGGATGAGCAAGGAACAAATTAAGAAGGATCATGAACAAGATGAAAACATGGAAAAAATGATGATCCAACTTGGTTGGTTTTCCAACAAGTCATGGGAGATGGATTAAAATAAGTAAATGTGGTTGGAATAGTAGTAGGCCATGATCGGAGGATGCCATGTTTGAGGAATTTTAGAATGAGGAAGTACAATACTTGGGAAACCAAATGAGGGGTTCTCACCCAAACTATGGACAACAAGGTGGGAACCAAGGTTGGAACAGTGAAAGAGATAAAGGTTGGAAAGATTGGAGAGGTTGAAATTGGAGAGACATGAAGGCTGAAAAAGATAGGTATATCCCTCCGCATTATCGTCCACGACCAAAAGAACCTTATGGTCTAGAAGGAAATCGAACTGAGTAAATACTCATGAGTATCTTACACAAGGTTAAACGGTCCGACAAGGTGTTGAAGGACTTAAAAATGACTTCCATGCCTTATCTAAAATAGTGACCTATCATTTGGTATCTATCAAATAGTTGGAGAATCCAATGTGCCATATCTCCACTTATATCTCTGCAATGAAAAATTAAACGTTGCCTAGTAATACCATACTGAATTCCAAGAATGATTGGTGAGGAATTGACAACTATGTGGTGTGACAATGTTAAATAAGGTGCTCCTAGGAGGAAACTAATGAGTGAAAGATTTACACTCATTTGAGACCTATTTATCTCAAAAGGTCATGTCCTCAATGCCTAATTATGTCTTATTCAAATAATATTTTTGTCATTTGCAGCTATGAAGGCTAAAGGAAAAGGCAAAGATTAATGTTTGAATGAATGGCCGAAAATATGAGAAGAATTTTAAACTTCATATTGTGGATCTCCTAGCAAGAAAGGCGGATTGCCCAATAAGCATGACCTCTCCCAAATTGACGATGCATGATACCTGAATTAATTAAGGCAGGCCGGCAAACTCCAAATAAAAAGGTGACTCATCGAATAAGAAAGCTGAACGTGTTGACCATCGCTGAAGGTGACAATACAAGAAGAGAAATTGAAGGCTTGAAAGGCGAACAAAGGTGGTTTTCATGACCCAGGGGTACACCCTAAAAGTAACATGGTATACTTGACCTCGAAGTGGTCTCATACAAGCCCTTAGCATATCATCACAAAAGATAAAAGAAATGATGCGAAAATTTTAAAACTTTATCCATACAATCAAAGTCTTATATAAAAACAAGCGGATGTCTAACTTGTCTCAATTAGCCATCTAATACAATATTTGAATAAAAAATAGGGTCACAACCCTCTCAACATAAATCCCAAAATGGAAGTACTAAAAGAAACTATTAATGACTCATATGTCCTCGAATCTTGAGGACTCACCACAAGCTTGGAGAATAGTCGATCCAAGCTTGAACCAATAGAAGATCTCCTTATGAACTGGAACCTACACTTTTTGAAAAATGTAGAAAATATGGGATAGTACAAAAATGCACCAAGTATGATAGCCATGCATAAAATCATGCTAAAAAGGACATTTTAGTTGAAAAGCATGCACTTTACAAAGTTTGAGAATCATCATGCACTTTTAGTATAAAAGCATAAGTCAAAAACATATTCAACACTCATAAGTAAAGTTATACTTGTGCAATGCATAGATAAAGATCCCATAATCCCATCTGTACTAAGTACCACTTTTAGGTCACCATAATCATACTTACCATTCTTTGATCTATTCCTTTGTTCATACTCATAGGCAACGAACATTCACATTTAATAAGTCATATCAAGGAAAGCAACATATAGCAACAACCCAAGTTAAGAATTCATCATTAAATTTAGCCTTCATATGAACTTTCTTAATAGCATCATCAGAAGCCTACTCATTCCATAAACATAAAGGAATACACCGTGACTACTCCCAAAGCCTACTTGTGCAATGCATGGATGAAGGACCATAACCCTATCCATACTAAGTAGTGCATTCTTGAGAAGCCATAGTTCATTATCATTCATTGTCGGGGTAAGACTTAACCGACATAGACCATGTGAGCAAATCATGGAATCTAGTGTTACCCACACCAAAAAGAGTGGTCTACTTGCCTAAGGTAGGACCGGTGACATTTAGCTTAGGTGGATCCACTAGCTAATAACCTATGAGGGCTCATAGTTTATTGGATAAGGAGATTGCTATTAGATACCCTCCTCTACTAACGTATGGACATCTATCTCAAGAGAGTGATACTAGATACCCCACCTCAACTCACGTATGAGTATCCATCACAATCAATATCAATTCGGTGCTTCGCATTATTCCCCACGGAGTACAAAAGATTTCATTACTTAAGTTAATTATTATGGGAGAAATGGGATATATAGATTGCTACTAGATACCCCCGCCTCAACTCACATATGAGTGTCCATCTCAAGAGATTGTTACTAGAAACCCCGCCTCAACTTATGTATGGGTTTCCATCATCAGAAGCCTACTCATTTCATAAGATAGCTCATAGATTTAATAGGTGAGAATAGCCATATTGTGAGAAAACCTCCCACAACATGTCATTTTCATTCATAAGTGTACAATCGAGAATAGCCTTTCAATAGACACAACATCATTATCATAATCATAGAACTTCATTCATATATGGGTGTATATTGATAATATCCTTTCAACAACACCACCAATACATCATAGTCATAATCATATTTCTTTCTAAGTATTCATAAAGCTTGTACATAAACATTATGATCATACATAATTCTCCTAATTTGCCCTTCAAGGACCATGGAATCATAATTCACCAATATATCTAGAATTACTACATTAGACATGGATGATGACATAATTCAAGTAATCAATTCATAATATTCATAATTCTATAACATTCTACTAATTTCAATAAATACCCATATTTTAAGATCCAATTTGAGAAATTAGGGTAATTCATGGATTCTTAAGGAATTCAACTTAAAATCATATAAAATCATCAATATATCTATAAACAAACATAATTAAATCATTTGAAATGAATTTGAAAGGAATCCATGAGATTGCAGTCAAACACTAACTTTTGGGTTTTCTAGTTTTGACATTGGGGGTTTGGAAGGGCTCTATGGGTGAAAGCTATCCATAGATGAAGAGCTACCATACCTTAATGGAGTTTTCCCTAGAATTTGAGAATAAAAAGCTTTATTCCTCAACCCTAGCTTCACTCTTCTTCTTCTTCTTCTTTTTCTTCTTTGGAATTCTAGAGAGAGAACTTTTGGAAAAGATGAACTCTTTCGGGTTTTGATTTTGGGGTTTTGGGAATAATGAAGTAAATGGGGTGGTTAATGACATAAAAACACTTATATAGGTGAATTAAAAAAATATAAATCGACCCCATTTAATAACTACATAATTAGGAATTTACCAAAGAACCCCTATCAAGGCTGCCCCTTCCTAGGCACCACACCCATGTTCACGATCCGTCAAGGGCACCACCGCTCGTGGTGGTACCCATGGTCCCTTGACCAGTAGCCATCTCAACATGGAAAGCCCCCCATGAAGTGAAGGCAACCCCACGAGCCTTCCCACGGTCCGTGGTCTTCACCACGAGCCATGAAGTGACTCGTGAAGAGGAGCCTTCCTTAGGCAGCTTTGGGGAGCTCACTACCTCACCAACCACAGGTAGCACCACAACTCATGGTGGCCACAACGGGTCGTGAAGGCCCTCGTGGCACATTTTAGCAGCCTTGGCCACCTTTCCATGGCCCTCACCCAATTTCCTTGGCCTTTGCCCTTAACCTTGGACGTTAACCCTCACGTTTAGGCTCTAGTTTAACCTACTAATTTCCGAGGTGTTACATGATCTCCCCCTTTGGAACATTTGTCCTCAAATGAAGATCTAGACACCTTAAGGAATTAAAGACTCAAGACTAGCATCACATTATGCATGAAACATTGAAATAATGCACAATTCAAAGGAGGAAACATCAACTCCATCTCAACATACTCAATGCAACACGAGGAAGTAGGAACTACATCTAACAACCCATTATGCATGAAAACTTCAAAATTTCTCACATTCATTGGAGGAACTACCTTCTCCAACTCAAAGCATGCTCAACATAATATCATGAAACAAATTAGGCAAATTCTCTCAAAAGCATACTAAAGCATGTTCGACAATTCATCTTATGAAGCATATAGGCAACTCATACTAAAGCACAACAACATGAGGGACATATAAATCATAAAAACTCATTTTCTTACTAACATAAATTTCATCAAAAACATGCATAACATAAGGAGATCATGGAAACACACAAATCACACATGACTCCAAATTATGAAACAAGTCACAAGGAACTCTTTCTCTCAAGCTAGAATAGTAATAGAAGAAAGAAATGAGAATACCGGAACTCTCAACAATCTTTCTATCTAAGCATACCATCTCCCCCTTGGGAGTAAGCCCCTACTAAGGCTAACATCGAAGTCTAACAAATAACATAGGAATCTTAATAAAACATTTCCATCTAAAGGGAACTATCAACATACGGGTGCATTCATTCGGAGAGACTCTTTTGTACTCTCTAGTCTGGAGTGCATAGAAGTGACCATTATTTGGAGGAAGGGGTTCCGGACCACTAATTGGAGCTTTGATTGGCCTCTCTCCCTTTTTCTATGAGTGTCGGACAATCTCTCATCTTATGACCTTTCTTTCCACACCCAAAGCACCCATTCGTGCCGGCTAGGCACTTACCCACAATTGCTTCCCACATTTGGCACATGTATATCTCTCAAAAGAAGAACCTCCTCCATTTCCTTCTTGAGATTTAGGGTTAGACGCCCTATCCTTGTTGACCATTGGGGAATCTTGGTTGGAGAACCTCTTTTTGAATATTGGTTGACCTTGTTCATGGGACCTAACTCTTTTTACCTCTCTATTCTTTCTCGTGAGTTTTGACTCCTCAATTTGTTGAGCATACACCATAGAGATATTCATGTCATCATGGAGCATTGTCATACGTCATTCTTCTCCAACTCAGTCGGACACACACGTCAAAAACCTACTCATCTCATCCTTCGGATCCACCACCACAGATCGAGCGTACATGGATAGTTGGGTTAATTTCAAGGCATACTCATTAACACTGATGCTACCTTGCCTAAGGTTAATGAATTCTTCCACCTTATCTTCCCTCAACTATCGGGGAAATAACCTATCAAGGAATGCTTCCATAAACACCTTCCAATCTATGGGACCCACTCCTACCGGCCTATTTTTCTTCCATTGAGTATACCAAACTTGAGTAACCTCCTTCAATTGGTAAGTGGCTAGCTACGCTTTCTCTACCAAAGTCACCCTCATGGCATCAAGTAATTTTTAAACCTCATCCACAAATTCTTGAGGATCCTCTCCCACTTTGGAAGCAAGAAACACGGGAGGATTCATTCTAGCAAAATCCCTCAATCTAGAAACCGTGGAATTCACATTAGGATTCACATGAGTCCCAACATCCATGTTAGCTTGGGCCGTCATAGCTTGGGATTGAGTTGTCACGGCTTGAGCCAACATTAGAAGAGCCGACCTAACCTCCACATCCGAAATAGCTGAAGGATTAATCAGAGCTTGATTAGCATGAGGAACTTGATTAACTTGAGGAGCTTTTTCATTGACATTGTAACCCTTCATTCTTCTTGCATTATACATTCGATATTCATTTCCTGAAGACACAAGAGATGTGTTAGGAGAGGGATTTTATAGAGCTAAACTCTATGGTACGACTTAAGAGTAATGAAAGAAGTGTAGCTTCCTAACATCTTATAGACTCTTATTCATAAATGTGGCGCGCTTCACACTATAAACAAGACTCTACTAGACATTCCTTATGAGACATCATCCTAGAATCATTCTAAACCATGTGCTCTGATTCCAAGTTTGTCACGACCCAGGGATACACCCTAGAAGTAACATGGTGTACATAACCCCGAAGGGGTCTCATACAAGCCCTTAGCATATCATCACATAAGATAAAAGAAATGATGTGGAAATTCTAAAACATTATCCATACAATCGAAGGCTTTTATAAAAACAAGCGGAAGTCTAAATTGGCTTAATAAGCCATCTAATACAATCTTTGAATAAAAAATAGGGTCACGACCCTCTCAACATAAATCCAAAAATGGAAGTACTAAAAAGAAACTACTAATGACCCAGATGTCCTCGAATCTTGAGGACTCACCACAAACTAGGAGAATAGGTGATCCAAGCTTGAACCAATAGAAGACCACCTTAAGAACCACAACCTACACTTTATGAAAAATGTAGAAAATATGGGTCAGTACAAAAATGCACTAAGTATGATAGCCATGCAAAAAATCATGCTAAAAAGGACATTATAGTTGAAACGCATGCACTTTACCAAGCTTGAGAATCATCATGCACTTTTAGTATAAAAGCATAAGTCACAAGCATATTCAACACTCATAAGTAACCCTAAGTTATAGTTGTGCAATGTATAGATAAAGATCCCATAATACCATCTATACTAAGTACCACTTTTAGATCACCATAATCATACTTACCATTCTTTGATCTCATCCTTGGTTCATACTCATAGACTAGCAACATTAACATTTAATAAGTCATATCAAGGAAAGCAACACATAGCAATAACCCGAGTTAAGCATTCATCATTAAATTTTGCCTTCATATCAACATTCTAAATAGCATCATCATAAGCATATTCATTTCATAAAACATTATAACATAAAGGAACACACCATGACTACTCTCAAAGCCTACTTGTGCAATGCATGGATGAAATCCCATACCCCCACCCACACTAAGTAGTGCATTCTTGAGAAGCCATAGTTCATTATCATTCATTGTGGGGGCTAATCCTTAACCGACATAGACCATGTGAGAAAATCCTGGAATCTGGTGTTACCCACACCAAAAAGGGTGGTGTACTTGCCTAAGGTAGGACCGGTGACATTTAGCTTAGGTGGATCCACTAGCTAATAACCTATGAGGGAATATGGTTTATGGGATGAGGAGATTGCTACTAGATACCCCGCCCAACACACGTATGGGCATACATCTCAAGAGATTGCTAGTAGATATCCCACCTCAACTCACGTATGAGTATACATCTCAATCAATATCCACTAGGTATTCCCCACAGAAGACTTAACATTTCATTACTTAAGTTCATTATTATGGGAGAAATGGGATATGGAGTTTTCTACTAGACACCCCGCCTCAACTCACGTATGAGTATCCATCTCAAGAGATTGTTACTTGAAACCCCGCCTCAACTCACGTATGAGTTTTTATCTCTATCAATATCCATCTCAACCCAATATTCATTCATATGAAAGCTCATAGATTCAATAGGTGAGAATAGCCTTTCATCCTAACAATCCCCAACAATATGTCATTATCATTCATAAGTTTATAATCGAGAATAGCCTTTCAATCAAAAAAACATCATTATCATAATCATAGAACTTCATTCATACTTCATTCATATGTTTGTGTGTATAGTGAGAATAACCTTTCAACACCACCACCATAACATATAGTCATAATCATATTATTTTCAAAGTATTCATAAAGCGTGTATATAAACATTATGATCATACATAAATCTCCTAATTAGCCCTTCAAGGACCATGGAATCATAATTCACCAACACATATATAATTACTACATTAGACATGGATGATGACATAATTCAAGTAATCAATTCATAATATTCATAATTCTATAATATTCTACTAATATAAATCGATACCCACACTTTAAAATCCAGTTTGAGAAATTAGTGTAACTCATGGATTCTTGAGGAATTCAACTTAAAATCATATAAAATCATCAATATATCCATAAACAAACATATTTGAATCATTTAAAATGAATTTGAAAGGAATCCATGAGATTGATGTCAAACCCTAATTTTTGGGTTCTCTAGTTTTGAATTGGGGGTTTTCGAAGGGCTATATGGATGAAAGCTACCCATAGATGAAGAGCTACCATACCTTAATGGGGTTTTCCCATGAATTTGAGAAGAAAAAGCTTGATTCCTCAACCCTAGCTTCACCCTTCTTCTTCTTCTTCTTTGGAATTTTAGAGAGAGCTTTTGGAGAAGATGGACTCTTTTGGTTTTGATTTTGGGTTTTTAGCAATATTGAAGTAAATGGAGTGGTTATTGACTTAAAAATACTTATAAAGGTGAATTAAATCAAAATAAATTGACCCCATTTAATAACTACCTAATTAGGAATTTACCAAAGAACCCCTAACTAGGAAGCCTCTTCCCAGGCACCACGCCCATGTTCACGATCCGTCAAGGGAACTACAGCTCGTGATGGTGCCCGTGGTCCCTTGAACAATATCCATCTCAACTTAGCAAGCAACCCATGAAGTGAAGGCAACCCCACGAGCCTTCCCACGGTCTGTGGTCTTCACCACGAGCCGTGAAGTGGCTTGTGAAGGGGAGCTTTCCTTGGGCAGCTTTGGGGAGCTCACTGCCTCACCAACCACGGGTGGCACCACAACTCGTGGTGGCCATCACGGGTCTTGAAGGCCCTCGTTGTCATAGTGGGTTGTGGCTAGGCACATTTTTGCAGCTTTGGCCCCCTTGCCATGGCCCTCACCTAATTTCCTTGGCCCTTTCCCTTAACTCTTAACGTTAACCCTCACGCTTAGGTTCTAGTTTAACCTACTAATTTCCGAGGTGTTACAGTGGTACTCGGTGATACACTGAATGTGAAAGGCACACTTGAACGAGCTCGCCAACTAAGCTTCAAACATCTCAAACCTAGAGCCAGAGAAAGGCGAGCTTAAGAGTAGTGGGCGATCTACCTAATGTGATTGGCGAGTCCAACTAATGTCGCCCAATACGTCACACATTGATTTTTTCACCCAATTTTTGAAAAATTATAAATATCCCAAAGTGGAGAATAAGTGGAAGAAATTCTTAAGTCTTGACCAATAATTAGAGAGATAAACACTTTCAAATTTTTGGAGTTTTTCAACCTTATTCTTGAAACTGAAAAATTGAAGTTGAATTCAAAGTTGGTTTACTTGAAATTGCTTAATTTCATGTTATCCATGGTAACTTTCATGAAAGGTATAACTTTGTTACCATTCATGATGAGGGGCTAAAATCCCAAGATCTATGGGTATAATTATGGGATTGTGTGTTGATTTAATGAGTGGCTATTGTGTTATGCTTTGTTTTGATGTTGTTCATACATTGATTTGGGCTAATTAGCATAGGGTTAACTTATAGGTTAAGGTTTCAAACTTAGGTCCTACTTCAGATCTACGATTGATGCTCAAAAGTGATTTATTAAAGTGGGTAATTAGTCCTATACTTGTAATTTAGGTTTGATATTTGTAACTTGCTTGAAATACAGGTAGTTGGTAAGTTCTATTACCCTATTGTTGCGTCAAAAAATAGAATAGTATAAGGTTTGGGTTGTTCAATATAGCACATAGATGAGATTAAAAGGAGGTTTCATGAAATGGTGCGATGAGATCGAAAGAAGAATTGTGTCATTGAAGATGACCCAACCTATCAATGAATGTGCATCACTTCGGAGTAGAAAAATAACCTTTATATGACATTGATTTCCAATCACCGCACCCCTAGATTACTTGGTGCTTATTAGGATTTCTAAAATCTTAGTTTCATTGAAACTATTGATAACCAATTCTCTTTATTAAATTTGGTGGAATCAACCACCCACTTATTTTTTTGATGCAAATGAATGAATTTACATTCCAAATTTTCTATAGAATTATTAGCCCTGTATCAATCTCTATGAGATTAGACCCCAACTCTTCATTGGATATTTTTGTTGAGTACGACTGCTTAATCTTTTGATTTGTTTTAAAGAGTAGTTTGGGTGTTATAAAAAATGTTATCACTGTCGGAGGATGATGGCTAGACATTCCATTTGAGAAATTAGTTTGTAAATTTGTTTACTTTTAGTAGATTGTTGCTTGGTGTTGTGGTTTGCTGATTTGCAGGTTTAGGACACGAGTGACCACTGTAGTGACAACAATATTCACTATGGGGAAAAATAAAAACATGGATTATTTGAATAAAATGAATGTGAACAACATTCAAATCATGAGAGCCATCCAGATACATCCTATAGGCCGGAGGGTAGTGTTTCATGTAACCGGAACAATGCTAAAATTTCTCCAACTATGAGGACTTTTGGGGGTTTAGCTCTTGAGGATCCCATAAGCACATTTGGAATTTTTTTGAGGTGTGTGGGTCGTTTGTGTTAAAAAATATCACATAAGAGTCCATGAGATTAAGGTTATTCCCGTTCTCTTTAATGGGTAAAGTTAAAAGATGGTTGGTGGATTTGCCAAATGACTCTATCACTTTTTCATAGGAGTTGAGTGAAGCTCTTTTTGACAGATTCTTTTACCCCGCGAAGTTGGTTAAACTTAAAACCTAGTTCCAAAATTTTAAGCGAATTGGAGGTGAACCTCTACATGAGACTTTGTTGTGGATCAATAAACGACTCTTGCTATGTCCAACACATGATGTTCTAGGCAATTTGTTGTTGCAATACTTCTAATTCAGCCTTGATTCACTCAATAATGGTGTGGTTGATCAATTGGTCAAAGGAGGATTAGTGGGACAACCGTATGAGGTAGCAACATTGTTAGTAGATGACATGAGAAAGGTTAACTGAGCATGGCATGTTAGAGAAGACACAGTATCTATTCTACTATTGAGCATGAGCAAATAAAATTTTGAGAGGGATAATGAACAAGATTAAAACATGGCAAAAATGATGACCCAACTTAATTTGTTATATAAACATATCATGGGAGATGGTCTTAAATTGGTGAATGCGGTTGGAATAAGTTCTGGGAAGTGCCTAGATTCTGCAAAATTTGAAGCATTATACAATGAAGAAGTTCAATACTTGGGAAACCAAATGGGAAGTTCTCACCCAAAGTACCAATGACAAGGTGGGAACTAAGGTTCGATAAAAGAGCGAGATAGTTGTTGGAAGGATTGTAGAGATTGAAATTGAAGAGACAGGGAGGCTGGGAATGATAAATAAATCCCTTCCCATGATAGTCCATGACAAAAAGAACCAACTGGTCTGGAAGGAAACGGAACCAAGTAAATGCTCACAAGGATCTTAAACAAGGTTAGAGGATCTGACAAGGTGTAGAAAAAATTTAAAATGACTTTTGCACCTAATCTCAAATGGTGACCTCTCGTTTGGTGTCTATCAAATAGTTGGAAACTAAAATCTGCCAGATCTTCAATTATTTCACTCCAAGGCAAAAGGAACGTTTCCTAGTGACACCGTCCCAAATCCAAAAAATGAATGTTGAGGAAATTAGAACCATGTCGTGCCACGACATAAAATAAGGTGCATCTTGGAAGGCAACCAAAGTCTTTAATTTTATTTTATTTCTTTCAATAACGTACATGTGAGTGCAAGTTCAACATAAGTCAAAGTGTTGCAAAGGAAACAATAGGCGATGCCAAAACCATAATAGTGATCCACCAAAGGGTGTGCGGACTCATTCTTTTTCACTTTTTGAGCTGGAAAATGCTGAAAAGTATACAATCCATTTAGGTTATCTGAGCTCCAAAAGGCGATCCACGAAAGTACATTATGTGGACTCCATTGAGTTTGCTGAATTAGCATTTAGGTTTTTTTTTTTAGTCTTCTTTGGCGAGTTTCAACTCCAGTTGGCGATGCGTCGAAGGCACTCGGCGATGTTATTTGTGACCACCGAGCATGCCTAGAATAAAAAGTCAAAGGGTCTTTTAATTTTATAAAGGAAAACCATTTTCCATCTCTAAGACCATTTCTTTCCTTTCACTTGGAATAGCGTATTTGAGTGTGTGAGTATCCCTTTTGTGTGATTATTGAGTGCATTGAGTGCATTATCTTGCTAGATCAGTCGACCCAAACCATAACCTCCCATGTTCTCCCATTTTTCTTCTCTCTGAGGTTGGTTTTCCACTTATATTTTATGATTTTAGCTTAAAAGTGTGTTTTGTGTATGGACAAAAGGCCATTTGATGTTTGTTGTTTGTTAATTTCGTTGGGTAGTGCTACATTGTTGATATTGAATGATGACCATGTATTAGATAGTTGAAGTTGTGCCTAAATTTCTAAACTTGAATGTGTTGGGTGATTGTTGAAATTGAATGGTAAATTTTCTAAGGTCTTACATAAATTCTATATGGGTGAAGTTTTACTATCAGAGTGTTAACCCAATTGCATGATTTTGTCCCATGATATATAGTGAAGACTTACTTAAGGGTAAATCGTCAATTTGAGCAATTCTTTGTGATATTTGGGGGGAAGTCTGACTACCCATAGATAAATAAGCATGTGGGTAGATTGAAAAGTTGATGAGGAACTAGATATTGTTGCGTATATTGGTTTAATCTCTGAAAATAGGAACTGAGCTGAACACCATCTATTTGGTGAGCTTATCGTAGACCGCTAAGACAGTTAGGCAAATCTCTGAGTAAGCCCCAACTTGCCTTTTTAAGTAAATATGTGACTTTGGGTACTGTTCCATTCAGCAAAACTATCTTAGTCCGCTGAACCCACTAGGTGAATCACTAAGTCGGAGTGGACATCTCCTTTCATTCTTGTTTCTTTTCATTTTGCACTGTCATTTTCGGCGAACTTATCTTAGCTCACCGAAACAAAATTGGTGACTCCATGAGTTGGAATTGACTCCACCCATTATGCCTGAGTTCTGTGACATTTGATATTTTCAAATTAGGTGAACTCATCTAAACTCGCCTAATCTGTTTGGCGAACCACCTTTTCATTTGGCGAGCCTCAGAACAAATTTTGAACTATGTTTTCAATTGAGTTTGATTTCCACTAACTTTCACCAATTTTATGTTTCAATGATTCTACTTTGCAGATATGTATAAAACAAAGGGTAAGTACGTAGTCTCTTCAAATACAGAGTCTAATAGGGACTTCTCTCCTCCTCTCCCTCCTTTGAAAAGGCATAGGTGCATCACCATCAATGAGCCATTTGAGTACCCTAGAATACAGTCCACTCCATGTTCTCCTATGAGTGTGGGTAAGAGACCAAGGAAACATATATCGACGAAAATGATGAATATTCTATCCAAATTTGTATCACCTCATCGGGATGAAACCACCACTTCTCGTGTACTCCCTATAATAGCTCGAAGGGCCCTTAATAGACTCAAGGTTGATCGAGACCAGACAATCTTAAGGAGCGGAGGCTCTCTACTAATGGAGTAATGATGATTACCGGGCCATATGGGTGACTATTAAGTTCCACTAGTTCAAATTATTTACAGGACTCAGACAACCATATGTGCCAAAATGGGCAAGATAATTGTACGAGGCTTACAGAAAGGCCCTACCTAAGAAGAAGAAGGGCACATTTAAGAAGCCCTTAGAGTAAGTGGCATTATGTGGCAAGAGAGTGCAATGTTATTCCAATGTTATAAATGATATTCTTGGTTCCAAAATCAACAAAATAGATAGATAAAAGGTCGAATGACATAAGTACATTGAATGTACGAGTATGAAATATAGTTGAATAACAAATAACTGAAATAAAGGACTGCAATAGATAGTAATGTACTTAAGCTGAATGGAAAGAACTAAAGGAGTTGAATCATTTAATGCTTTACAAAATTCCTTCTCATCTCTGAACTCAACATACTAAGTGATATATATATATATATAATACACTTTAACTCTATTGGGAGATTTTCAAACCGATAACCATCATTATAAGATATATGATGATACAACGTCTCTCCCACGCTGCCAGAACTATCATATACCTTGTCGGGTATAGAACACCTCAACTAACGGGATCTACTAAGTAATTCTTCAAAAGCAATAAGGAATTGTCCAAAAATTTAACCCTTTACCCATGTTGGCATATATGGGTTATGAGGACTTTGAGTGGTCTGAAGTCGTCCCCATATCATTGCTCAATACTACTCTCAATAATATATACTCATGCTCATATGTTTAAAAATATAACTCTTCTTGTGGTTTGATATAATTGTAAAAACTATCCTCTTAAACATGGTAACTACTCTTGAAATATCTTTTGAAATCATAACTTATTTAGAAATCTCAGTTTCTCTTTTATCAATGTAAAAATTGATGCTTTTATGTGATAGATAGTCCTCTTATACTCTTACTCAATTCATACTTGAAAAATTATTCTCAAATATATAAAAATCATATTTTAATATGATCATTGATGACTCAGGAAGACATACTGCATAAACATTGATGGTATATCTAGATACCATACAGCTTATACATTGATGGCATACTCGATTGACATACTAATAATGTTTTAGAGACTCTTTCTCAAAACTCATCTTTACTTCCTCAAAAACTCAATATAAAACTCAAGTGTTGGCTTTAAAAAGCTTTTTCCAAATTTATAACTCAAATCATAAGGTTCATCTGAAATTATGGACATGAATGACTCAACTTAGGGATCTTAATAGCAATAAGGAAACTTAGAACTCAAGAACTCGAAAATTATAACTCAACAATATTCCTCCTCTAAAAAATACTCAATGCATAGGCTTCATGTTGAAATATAGAGATGAACGACTGAACTCAAGAATCTTAATGCAAAACATATAACAATTCAATAACTAGGAATAGAATTTCAATAAGAAACAAGAACACAAGAACTCAAATCAATTTATCTCAAAAATACCCTGTAGTCACTTAAAATTTATTAAATATAAATTTATAAAGTGATTCGGATTATATTAAATTCATGAATATATTAGTCCAAATAAATATTATGGATTAATATAATTGAGTTAATTATTTAAATCTAATAAATATAGATTTATTTAAAACCCGCTCCATAAAGCCCATATGACATGTCACTTAAATCTGATTGGCCGAAGGGAATCCTATTCCTATCACAACTCCACTATTTTTAAACTATAAATAGGGGTCCTCATAATTCAAAAAAGGAACCAAGAATTTGGACAAGAAGCTAGAGAAAGCTTGTGGATCAAAAGCCGCAATTTCTCTACAAGTTCAAGAATTTGAGGATTCAAGAATTGAAGAATTCAAGTGTTCAAGTTCAAGATTTGAAGAAGTCAAGATCGAGTTAAAGATCAAGTTCAAGAACGATCAAGAACAAGACCACCGGATTCAAGATCAAGCTCGAAGGCCTTGAATTCAACTAGAAAGCCAAGATCAAGACAAAGTTCAAGTCAAGATCAAGTCCAAGTCCAAGTCCAAGTTCAAGATCAAGATCAAGATCAAGATAAAGATCAAGATCAAGATAAAGATAAAGATAAAGATAAAGATCAAGATCAATATCAAGATCAAGCTCAAGAGCCCTTGAATTATATTTGAAAAGGTTAATTCAGAGGAATCATAGAGATTGTAACACTCACACTTGAAATAAGAAATACGATTGTTGCTATAATTTTTCGTTCTTGATTATTATTTTCTCGATGCGAATTTTATTGTCTACAAATTCTGGCACGCCCAGTGGGACGATCTCTACCTCTTATCTCAACTTTTCAAGCATCAAATAATATCAAAATGACTTGCACTATAGAAGAATGACTAGCAAGCTTGACTAAAGCAATTGAAGGCTTGACAAAGTGTGCTCACGAACAAGATGCTAAACTTTCCAACCTAACAAATAAGATGGATAACATGATCGAAATAAGATGGAATCAAGAATCTTTGAAGCTTCCTAGAATTCAAGACGAATGAGAGTATTGCAAATATCTGGAGGGAAGAATCCGAGGGTAGCCTGATGATTAAGGGACAGGGACACTGTCAACAGGGTATGGTTCTTTTTTATCACTCGGATGACACACACTGCTTTAAATAAAGCGCAGTGAATAATGCGCCAGACCGCCTAACCAGTTGAACCGTTCTGCATAAAGCAAGCAAAGATCAAAGAGATTCATATCTCCATTGGAGGTTTGATTCCCATTGATCAATTGAAGGACTTTATCATAGAGGCTATCAAAGACAAGTCTGAGTCCCCATCCAAATTTTCTTCTACATATGCAAAGCCATATACATAAAAAATTGGCAACTTAAGTATGCCTGAGGGTTATCAACATCCTAAGCTTCAACAATGTGATGGCCAAGGAAATCCCAAACAATATATAGCGCACTTTATCAAAACGTGAAATGAAGCTGGGACATATGGTGATTATCTTGTTAAAGAGTTTGTTCGATCTCTCAAAGAAAATGCCTTTGATTAGTACACAGATCTCGAACCAAATTCTATAGATTGTTTGGAGCAGTTAGAGCAAGAGTTCATCAATCGTTTCTATAGCACAAAACGCGTCGTTAGAATGATTGAACTTACAAAGGCTCGTCAAGGTGAAAATGAGCTAGTTGTCAACTTTATCAATCAGTGGAAAAATTTGAGCCTCAACTGCAAAGATCATCTTAATGAAACTTCTAGCATTGAAATGTGCATCAAAGGCATGGATTGGCGTCTTCAGTACATCTTGAAAGGATTAAAGCCCAATACATTCGAAGAGTTGACAACTCATGCACATGCCATGGAATTAAGCTTGACTTTAAGAGAAGATCAACGATCTCCTGTCTATGAAGCTCATGAAGATGAAGATATAGAAGAACTCCAAAGTCGGGGTAAGTCTAAATCTGAAGATGACTTTGAAGAGTAAATGTATATCTAAACGCTCCTAGACGCATGAGGCTAAACTACATATCACAAAACTCTTCAAATTTGAGCTAAATCTTCAAGTTGGAGCGCTCCTAGACGCATGAGGCTAAACTGTATATCACAAATCTCTTCAAATTTGATCTAAATCTTCAAGCTGAAATGCTCCTTGAAACACGAGCTTAAATTGTATGTCCCTTAAATCTTCAAGTTTAAGTTAAATCTTGAAATGCTCCTTGAAACGCGAGCTTAAAATGTATATCACAAAGCTCTTCAAATTTGAGTTAAATTTTCAAGTTGAAATGCTCCTTGAGACATGAGCCTTAACTATATATCATAAAGCTCTTAAAATTTGAGCTAAATCATCAAGTTAAAATGCTCCTTCATACACGAGTCTAAACTGTATATTATAAAGATCTTTAAATTTAAGCTAAATCTTCAAGTTAAAATGCTCCTTAAGTTACGAGCCTAAACTGCATGTCACTCCTGGCCCGCAAGAGTATAAACTGTGTACGGCACAACAACAAAAAAAATCTCTCACTCCCAGAACTACGTTGTGACTTGATCATCTTCATTTAGGTATGTAGGCACTTAGAACCATATTCTAAGTTAAATTGCATGAGTATCAAAAACTAAATTCTCTCACTTGATCTGTCTCATGAAAGTTAAAGCTATGAGTAATTTTTCATAAAACTTCATACTTGCACCAAATGGTGGTGACTCAATGGGAGCAAACCCTTGTGAATAAAAATTGTTTCGAGATGAAATCTTCAAAATCTCCAAATATGCAAGTTGAAGTCTTTAAATTCTTCAATTTTGCAAGTTGAAGTCTTCAAATTCTTCAAGCCTAGTCTTTGAAAGATAAATTATCTCGACAAGACTTGAAGAAGGGGGCATTTGTAGTCACTTAAAATTTATTAAATATAAAGTGATTCAAATTATACTAAATTCATGAATATATTAGTCCAAATAAATATTATGGATTAATTTAATTGAGTTAATTATTTAAATCTAATAAATATAGATTTATTTAAAGCCCGCTCCATAAAGACCATATGACATATCACTTAAATTTGATTGGCAGAAGGGAATCCTATTCCTATCACAACTCCTCTATTTTAAAACTATAAATAGGGGTCCTCATAATTCAAAAAATGAACCAAGAATTCAAACAAGAAGCTAGAGAAACCTCGGGGATCAAAACCCACAATTTCTCTGCAAGTTCAAGAATTCGAGGATTCAAGAATTGAAGAGCTGAAGAATTCAAGAATTCAAGTGTTCAATTTCAAGATTTGAAGAAGTCAAGATTGAGTTCAAGATCAAGTTCAAGAACAATCAAAATCAAGACCACCAGATTCAAGATCAAGCTCGAAGCCCTTGAATTCAACTAGAAAGTCAAGATCAAGATAAAGTTCAAGTCAAGATCAAGTTCAAGTCCACAAAAGTCATGGAATAATCATATAGAGGTGAAATCTAAATCATCCTAGTTCGAGAAATACTCCGCTAACGGCCCTCGAATCATGGATAAATCTCAGTTGAGTACAATCAAGGGAGGAACAAAATTGTACCTACAATCTTGATGAATAAAATTATGTTTCTTCATATTTTTTTTTGTGATTGTAATTTATTTTCTGTCACTTAAAAATTTGTTGCAAACATACCCAAATCAATGATTTGAAAGTAGATGTAGGGCATGAGGACAAACTAATCCAACACTATGATAGACTTACATACCTGGAAGAACAAGTTTCTTGAAGAATCTTGAAGAACAACTTGATTAGAAGCCTTGAAACCCTAACTTGAAGGAGAAAAATCAAGAAAACCTTTCTTGAATTGGTTTTTTGAAACTCTATAGCCAAGAAATATGATTTTCATTAGTGATTCACAATTGTATGGAGGAATTTTAGTTGTAAAGAATGAAGTTATCGAAGAAAGACTTACATTGAAGAAGAATCTTTAAAAAGATCAATTTTTCGTTACGGCTTTGTCTTAGAGTGTGAGAGAGAAGAGAATGATGGAGTAATAGATGAAAATTTGATTGTTTTGGGTCTTGACTTAGTCAACAAATTCTTTTAGGGTTTTCTCATACATAAAAAGATAAAAAAGAAGAAGACCCTTTTTAATGTTTTCCCATCGGCTAATTTGTCACAACACTCTATTATGTTAGTAAAATGGTCATAACTTTTTCCTTAAACCTTGGATGGACGCGAAATTGGTGGTGTTGAAAGAGGATTCTAATACCTATAATTTGACAGGTTATGAGCCATGAAACTCTTTATATTCTAAGAGATGTGGTAGTTCGAAGTTGACCCAAAGAGAATCTTACATCAAAACTTAATCGGTTAGGAAACTTTCAACTCAACTTTGTGCTAGGAGATTCTAGTGACCTTAATCGATATTCAAAATCAATCACACACGAAACAATTTACCTTTACATATATGGGAAATTTAAGAATCACCTAGTACAATCTTATTCCACAAATAAAGAATTGTTCAGATCTTAACTTAGAAAATTTTGGGGTCTTACAATACTCAACTCTTGATTCTACATTTGTGTAGGTTATGAGCACATATCTTCATGATTCTCTCTCTTATCTTCTTGTTTGAGGTTTCCTATGGATATTTGTGGGGCAGTTGATTGTCATCTCAGTATACCTTTTTAGTCCTATTTGTGATTCTGTCCTACTTTAGAGACAACATCATTTGAGACTTGTTTATTTCTCTCAAATCTATTGCAATATATTAGAATCTTGTACACGTGACAACCATGTTTTGGGGGATTTAATTAAGGTGACTTTGTTATCCGCGTTGTTAATTATTATTAAATTTTCAGGCTTATTTTACTTACGCATTTTATTATAATTAGTTTTGATTTTTTAGGCTAACTTGTCTTGGTGGGATAAGAATAGTGTCATCACATCCATTTTTGGGTCGTGACACTTTCGATTCAATCAAAGTGAGTACACATATTGAAACTTCATAGTTGAAAATAAAATAATAGACAAGAACTAAATTGAAAACTATAAATAGATACAGAAGATAGTGTGAAGAATTAAATTTGAACTTTCAAATTTAAATTCACACCGTTTAAAATTATTTCAAAATTATATTATTAACACTACCTTATTAATTATTATAACTCAACTTTCAAAGTCATAATAGTACACTTGTTTTTTAATAATATTTTGCTTTATTTAATTAAATGAAAGATGAAAGTTGGAAATAAAATAATAGGCAAAACTAAGTAGAAATATAGACAGAGAGAGAAAATTATGTGTAAATAAAAATTTGAACTTTCAAATTTCAAATTTTTAATTCATAATGGTTACCATTGTTTCAAAATTAAATGGATAACACTATACTAAATGATTAAAATTCAACTTTTAAATTTGATTTAGGTTGGAGAATTTAACTTAAAAAACACAAATTACTCGCCCACAAACCCAATCCATATAAAGTTCATGACCCAAATCCGACCTGGCTCTAGTAGCTCAATTTCTAGAGTTAGGTGGATCATGGGATGGGTCCAACAACGTCTCTAATACCCCGAATCGGCTCTGGACCAACCAATTTATCATAGCTCGGCCAAAAACTAGTACCTTCTTGCAAAAATGGCTAATGGATCGAGTCTGCCAGGACCAATATAACCTTACTTATTATCATAACTAAGTGTAGCCGAGGATAATTTTATTTTTAGCTATTATGTTTTCATAGAAAATAGTTAAATTATTCGGCTATAAATATTTAATCATCACTATTTAAACATTGCATATTTTGTGACAAAACTACGTTGTCACAAAATCACAAATTGATTAGAGACAATAAAATGATTACCACTAATTGCTTATATTATTAGTGACAAAACCAAGGTCACTAATAAACATAAAATATATGGCTAAAGGTTACAACCTTTAACTGCGATATCTAATTTGTTGCTACTGTAACAATTTATTTTTTCTGACGAAACTTTTTTGTATCAAAAAATATTACTAATTTTAAGACAAAAAATAATTTGTCACAAATTTGATGCATAATTAGTGACAATATAATGTGTCACTTATAATTTCAAATTCGTTGCTAATGATTCTTAATAAATGGCGTCAAATTATGTTTTGGTAGGAAACTTTAGTGAACAAAACTTCACTACGAAATTATAGTTTCATCACTTTAAGTATGTTGCCCATGCATTTAAACACGAAATTAATTTTTTTTTCACAAAAGATGAATAATTAGTGATGATTTTTGTATCATACCTAATAATTTCGTAGCTAAATATCACATTTGTGGTAGTGGCTCACCAACTCTTCGAAATTTAAATGACAAATAAACTAGCCACGACAGGGAGTAGGAAGATCTTCGGACCCTACATTAGTTAGACATTGTAGCCACAAGTGAAACGACCCCAAAAATGCCCGAAAATGTGCTTCGGAAACAACTATAATTGTAATTTCCAAATATCTTGAAATCCGTGCATGATTTTGGAAATTCGACTTCATATTCTTATTCAGGGGGTCAAATTGAGTGGGAAATGGGTCTAACCCGAATTTTAGAGCAACCGTATCAAAATTCGAAAATCGCAAAAAATGTGATTTGGAGGGTCAACT
>JAJOOR010010867.1:0-38712 GCA_036250505.1 Solanum acaule
CCATTGAGTTGCTTTGTTTTTTCCAGAAGTTTGTTTGATTACGTTTTTTCTTGTTGTATTGAAGTTGCTCTTCTTGTTTTTCGTCTTTTCAATGTTACTGATTTCTTAATCTTGTTTTTTTTTTTGTACAATCTGTAAAGACATTAGCAGCAGACTTACAGGTTGGTTCTTCTTCCCATTGAGTTGCTTTGTTTTTACCAGAAGTTTGTTTGATTACGTTTTTTCTTGTTGTATTGAAGTTGCTCTTCTTGTTTTTCGTCTTTTCAATGTTACTGATTTCTTAATCTTGCCTTTTTTTTGTACAATCTGTGAAGATATTATTGTGTTGAGATTTCTAATAGATAATCTGATTTCATAATTTAGTTTTATATAATCAGTGTTTCGATGCTTTGCGAGCCAAATAAGGACTTGTTCTGTTATTCCTATTGAAACTTTTACTTACATCTGGAAAGGTTACGACTAAATTGTTATTCTTGTTTTTTATGAGGAACAAGCGATGTTATAACGTGAAACGAAAGTGACAATACGGATGTTGATAATTCTGATGGAAAGTTGGGTAGAATGAAAGCTCCGAGAAAGGAAAAAATACTTGCTTCAAGTAATGACATATAAAATAAAAAAGACTATGGTTATGAGTTACAAATTGTCTTTAACAATTTTGCATAGCTCGAGTACGGATTTCCCTTCCTTGTACTTTTGCGATGGCTCAACAGCTTGTTCATACTTCCAGCCCAATACCTCGTGGCAATCCATACATTATATGTCAACAATTTTGCATAGCTCAAGTACAAATTTCCCTTCCTTGTACTTCTGCGATGGCTCAACAACTTGTTCATACTTCCAGCCCAATACCTCGTTGCAATCCACACAGTATATGTCAGCAATTTTGCATAGCTCGAGTACAAATTTCCCTTCCTTGTACTTCTGCAATGGCTCAACAGCTTGTTCATACTTCCAGCTCAATACCTCGTTGCAATCCACATAGTATATGTCAGCAACCGAGCAGTACACTCCTCCTCCAATTGCTTTCCAAGACTATGCATGGTATTGTTCATCTTTGATTCAACCATTTCAGTTATTCGCCTGTGTTGCTCCTTGAAAGATAACCTCTGCACTTGTTCCTTCAACTCATCAGCTACCCCTTGCTGTAAATCTCTGAGCAAAGAACTAACCTAATTCATTTTCTTTACTTCCTCAAATAATTCACTCGTATATGGTTTTCCACCAGTCGTTTGTACAACCAGATTCACATGGAAAAGAAGTTCCCTCTATTATTCATCAGCTTTCTTCGCTAGATCTTAAGTTTTATTGTCGAAAAGCACTTGTCTATACCCACACATCTTAAGAACTTCCTTTAAATCCTCATGGCAGGAACAATCTAAGTGATGATTCAGAGAGTCATTATTTTCGAACTTATCCCCTCTAGTGTAGACCACAATCCTGTAATCACTAATTTTGGTCCCAGAGAGCTTCTTAAAGTAATGATAGCAGCCTGTTCTTCTTTTGAAACGCTAGTTCGTACAAATAAAATAAAAAGAACAGTGTGGACACCATCATCGGCCAAATCAATGCATTTACCAATTTCATTTACAACTAATCCAGATTCAGCATTAAAATCAAATTCAGGGGTATTGATCACATCAAGAATCTGCCCATCTTCTAATCGAGTCCTCTGAATCTCACAAGTTCTTGTAACACCACCAGAGCTATACCTTAACTGGAATGCATTTCTACCAAGA
The DNA here is from genome assembly GCA_036250505.1 of Solanum acaule. Classification (NCBI taxonomy): domain Eukaryota; kingdom Viridiplantae; phylum Streptophyta; class Magnoliopsida; order Solanales; family Solanaceae; genus Solanum; species Solanum acaule. The sequence continues at coordinate 1,740 of JAJOOR010010867.1, forward strand.
ATGTTATTATCTGTGGGACTTTTTCCTTCACATATACACCTAATCATAAGTACTATCTGAGTTTCCTTTTCAATAAACTCTCAATCATCACTGACTGAACTTCCTCCCATCTTATCTTATCAGATTAAATTACCTTAAGCAACAAGTCACCTAGAGAAAGTGAGGCTCTTGTTTTTCCTATTATTCATGTTCAAATTTATATAAATGTACTGTTTATCTTTAGTTACTGTGATTTACTTAGAAAATTAACGTGTTTTGGAGTTTGGACATATAAACGATGTAGTCATATAAATAGTTACATATGCTGCTACTCAAAGGAAAAAGTAATATTGTTTAATTAGAATAATATATCTGTGTATGTTCATTAAGATAGGCGATTTCTAATTTTGTTAGTTTTTCTTTATGCATTACTTTGAGACTGTGAGTTACTTATTTCGAAATATAAAATGATGCTAGTAATCTTTTATTTTTCATTGTGCCATTTGATTGCATATTTTTTCCAACAGATTGTATTTCATTCATCTTTGGAACCCAAAAAAGTTACAAGTTATTTGAGCGAGCTATGTAATAAGCTTCCACATAAGAGAATTGATACTCCATATATCTTATATAATGTTAAGACACGTTAAATGCAACATGAAGAATAATATCTATACAAGTAACATATTCCTCCAACAATTTAAAATATTAGTATTGAGGATAAAAATTCAGTCTAGCAGGTCTTCTTCTTTGTGTTCTTACCGAGGGAACTTTCCATCTATCCATATTCAAAAGTCCCTTGATTTATTTAGGGAGTATGTTGAAGTTAGTGTATATGTGAACTTGGTTTCAATTATGTTCTAAAGAAGACAATCCACCATCCACTTTGTTAGTTTCATGGTGCATCTGATTGTAACAAGTTTTGTAGATCTTATTATTTTTCTTATTCTTTATATTTTTTAAAAAATTTTGTGTGTAATTTTCAAGGTTATGGCTCCTAGTAAGCAATGGATGCAACTTGTTGACAATCAGCTCGATGAAACCTACTTAGTTGGTGTGCAAAAGTTTTTGGATTATGCTTTTCGAAAAACAGGAGAGGAATATGAAATACGATGTCCATGTGTTAAATGTTGCAATACAACTTTAGGGACTCGTGAAATAGTTGAAACACATTTGATAGTATATGGAATAATTCAGAATTATACTTTTTAGTATCACCACGGTGAACGTTTGGGTGAGCCATTGTCAGAATCTGAACATGAAGATGAAGGTGAAGATGAAAATGGCGATGCAGTAGAAGAATGTGAGAGTGAGGATGAGGTAGAAGAATTGTTGAGAGATTTATATCCTAATCATGATGGAGGAACAACAAACACTGATTGTGATGATCTACTTGAGGAGGAACCAAATGTTGAAGCAAATTTTTTTTACAACTTATTAAAGGATTTCGAGCTGCCACTGTACAAAACTTCAAAAGCTTCAAAACTTTCCACTTTGATTAAATTGCTTCACATCAAAAGTATGGGTCGTTGGAGTAATGCGTCATTTACAATGTTATTGATGTTTTTGATTTTTAATCTTAGTAAGTAAGCTAGTAGACTTGCTTATATGATTGATCCTTGGCTGCTCGTTTTCGACAAGTTCTTCATTTGGGTAGGTATTTTTAATTTTTTCCTCAGAGATGTTAGACAAATAGCTATTTTCAGCTTGGTACCACTGTAATTCAGCTGATTATTGTTGCTTTCTGCCTCAGTATGTCCATTAGGTTGCCACTCGTTTTCTGACTCAGGAGTTTGTTGTTTTTCTATTTCCTCTTCCTTATCGTGGTCATGTTTATTTTGTCTCTGTTTCTTTTTTTTTTATTCTAGAGATATCCGATTTGAACATGACCTAAGAGGTTAATGAAAACTAAAACATCTTAACATTGTTGGATTACAGTCTACATCTTCATATTTCCAGGCAAGTTTAGCATGTTCCAACAAATTGTACAAGGTTAATGAATAAGACGATCTATTTTGTAAACAAATTTGAGAACTTGAGGCTTCATTCTGACAGCACACAAACAAAATTTGTATGAGCATTATCCACTCACATGCTCAAGTTCCAAGATAATACTACAATGTAAGATCATGAATTAAGGAGAGAATATGGGAGGGACTTGTCAACAGTAAGTAACAAGACATGTATAAGCTTAGAGAATATGTTGCAATCAAATATTCTTCCTCCTGATCTTTCTATTGCCATGATTCTTCTTCTTAGCTATTTTAAGCTTCTTTTTCATCTTTTTTCCAAGAGGTTTTAAAGATTTTAAACTTTGATTACTATCAGCCATCTCCACATCCATTTTAGTATCCATGGTTACAGGCTGAAGGGAGACATAATAATAAACTTAGGAGCAGCAAGGTCAACTTCTTGGGCAGCAAATTTAGCAGCTTCCTTCTTAAGAACAGTGAGTTGACTTAGGAGCAGCAAGATCATGAACTCTGATTTTTCTAGCTCTGGTTGCTCTGTTCAGTTTAACCCTCAATTATATTGATAGATTTGTTCTTTTTATCCTCCTTTTCAGCCTCATTGATCCCCCAGATATGGTCGAACCTGGCAGGACTCTCACATGAGAAGTAGCACGCGCTGATGGAGACCTGTATGGTGGCTCCATAGGGCGGAGCGTGTAGTTAACTCTCTAAGAAATGACTGTTGTAGATTAACGTATAGAATACGTAAGGAGAGAAAAGTGTAGGAGGGAGAATTTTCTAAACCATAACTACTATTAGTGAAAAAACTAATAAAAATTAATCAGTTCATTAGTTTCTATTATTTACCAAATTCCATTTAGTTTTTTTTTAACTTGTAATAGAACACCTTTTCCCAGATATAATTTGATTTGTTGGGATAAAAACCTTGGAGCTTAAGTACAACCAGCTCAACTGTTTCTAGGGGGGGGGGGGAATGAACTTGGAGAGGCAAATCACATCTTTATATGAGATTATTGTTGGACCAAATCTTTTGAGAAAGGTTCTAAACCTTCACACAAGCAAGCGCGAGAGAAGGAGAGCACAATGGTACTGCTTCCGTCTGCCTTTCTCCACTTAGATTCCAAACATGATTGACAACAAGATCAGAAACTCATGAAGCAACTAAGGATCATCATCATAAGGTTCATTTAAAGCTGGTAAAGAAGAGAATTCCAAAATAGAAAATCCATTGGTTTGAATCTCAGCCAACTCAGATAAATCAATTTGTTGTCTATTTATGATATTTCCCCTCAAATCCAAATGCTCCAGTTTACCTTTTGTAGCTTTTACAGCAGAGGAAAGGATTGACAAAGATTCTTTGGGCACAAAGTTGTATTTTGCGTTTACTGTTGAAAAATCTGGAGCATGAGAGAAAAGCTTTGACAGAAATCTTTCAGTTTCAATTCCATTTAGTTGTAGTTCTTGAAAATAGATTTTTGATCTTGGTTAATGCATCTCAATGTTTTTCTAATTGATTTTTCTTATTTTCTTGCAGCTTTTGTTGATGTTTCTGGACAACACTCCATGGATAGACGATTGAAACTTTCAACATTTTGCCAAGCTTTTGTTGATGCGCGAGCTCCTTATTAGTTTAGTACAACTTTGTGTTTTGCAAAACTTGATAGTATAGTATAGCCTAGATATTAGCTATGTTTTTTCGTTAAGAAAATATTGAAACTAAAATCATAGGAGTTAGCTAATTTATTGTAATTAATGGTACACTCTTGATCTAGATCTTCTTGTCTCTTCTATATATATTGATATCATCTTTTTGTATAGAAATTTTTAGTAGCAAATAATATTTGTGGATGATATCAATTGCTCTAGGACCATTGGTGGTCAATTAGAGACCAATATTATTGCTCGTCCCTAAAGGTCAATCTAAGATGAAAAATGGTGCTCGTCTCTAATGATTAATCTAGGACTAGAATAGCTTGATCGTCACTAAATCTATTTTAGGACCAGGTCACTGAACGTCCCTAAATGTATTCAAGGACCGGGTCGTTGATCATCGCTAAATCTATTCTAGGACCAAGTTGTTACTCGCCTCTAACTTGTTTCTAGGACAAGGTCATTGCTCGTCGCAAAAAGCTATTCTAGGACCAGTCCCTGATCATCCCTAAAGAAGTTTAACGACCTTTTTCTAAGATATCTAAAAATTATTTGAGACCAGAATTGTGGTCTCTAAAACGACAGAGGCGACCAGATTTCTTTCCCGTCCCAACTCCATTTCACGATCGGTTTTTGAAACTCGTCGTTGTTGACCAATAGCGACGGAAGCTACTAGGACGAGTGGTGACCAACTTTCTTAGGTCCCAAATGCCTATTAGGGACCAGATTCAGACTTTTAGAGACGAGATTTCCCTTCCTTGGAGACTGTTTTTGTTGTAGTGTTCACTCCAAAGAACTTTGGATTAAAGGAGCCCACCAAAGAAACTTTTTGTGCAATTTTTAGTTATCTACAAAAGTAGAGTTCTACCATTGATTCATCAATTCTCCAGAAATAACATATATTTTCTACACCATCATCTGATATTGCTTCACCAAAATGCTGGTCAATTGACTTATTTCTAGTACGGAACCACCAAGGCATGATCAGAGGCTTCGTGACATGAAGACTCTAGCTAAGCTCGTAGATCGTTTTACCAAGGAGGAGGAAAGTGTCATTTTACTTCTTCTTTATAGTGTTAATAAATAGGTATACTCGTTAATTTAAATACACATGCACTTGTTCCACCTTTTTAATTCCATCATCACTTAAAGAATTCATGTTTTTTTCTACTTTAGTTTTGATCGTTTGGTTAGACTGATATGTTCTATGATCAGATTCATGATTAGGTGTGGTGATATGAAAGAGGTGAAGAGATAGGGGTTACCCTAGTTTTTTTTGTTAGTTTTATTCCCAAAGTAAAATATTTTTAGGTGCTGTTTAATTTCAAAATCTACGACTCTAGCAATCCTAACTTTTATATATGAGATACGTGATACAAAATGATTTTGATATAAAATAACACTAATTTTAGCTAGTACCTCCGATCAAACAAGGGATATATAGATTAAATATCAAAATCAATATGAGAAAATGATCTCTTTTAACTACTTACAGATTGCAAATTTAATTTTAGGATGTGTTATGTGAAAAAAATAAAAACATCTTATAAAAAAGACATAAAACTAAAAATAAGTTAGTAAAGGGCTATAAAATTAAATCTCTCGTGTGTAATGAGATAACCTAGTTAATCCCTTCATCAAACAACAAACTTTCTAATATCTTAATTTAATTAATAACTATTTTCTTTATAAATCTTGGTTAATTTCCAACATGATTTATAAATTTTGGTTAATGCGGTTCCAAAAGAACTCAAACTCCAATACAACTGAATTAGAGTGAAATCTTAAAGTTTCAAAAAGTAAATCAATTATAGTTATTAGTAATACAGAATCCTCGATATTGCTCCACTTTTGGGGTTTTGTTTGTTGTGGAGCTCGATTGAAAGGAAATGAGTGATGACTATGGACTATGGTAAGGCTTCCATGACTATGGTGGGTTACATGGTGGAGAAGAGGCTTAACTTGATTGAAACCTTAATGAAGAGTCCCATCTATGTATTGTGCTCTTCCTCTATTTAAGATGCATAAGGAGAGTATTAGGTCTAGTGAATGGAATCCTTTCAGGCTAGTGAAGAAAAATGCAATTGTGTGTAGTGTCCCTCTCATCAGAGTGAGTGTGAGTGCAAGTGTATGAAAAACAAATCTGATCGCGTGTGGGGTCTGTGAGGTCACTGCGATCTGTGTGTATGGTTAGAGTATAGAGTAAGGAAAAGACATAGATATCCCCCAGAAATTGTCCCGAAAAGTCAGTTACGCGCTTAAACTATCATGGTGACCTATTACACACCTTTACTACTCAAAAGTGAATTTATTACGACCCTGAGACGTGTAACACCACGCTCACATTATGTGGTGTATGACACTCGCTGCCAGGTGGCAAAAGATTATTGGCTCTCTTTTAAAATTTATTTTTTATATTTTAAAGAGAGTAAACAAAAATATCATAAAAAAAGAAAATACCGTAATTAATAATCCTTGAATAAGAAAATTAAAATATCATTAACAAAATAGTAATTTAAAAGCATAATATTTTTGTGATTTTTTTCTTATTTTAAACAATTTTTTAGATATTATATCCTGAAGAAACGTCAATTTTTATATTATTTTATTTTATGATTTTACAATTTTTTAAATTAACCTATTAAAAATGAAATGAAAGTCAAATAACAAGACTAATCTCAAACAATACATTTAATGCTAAAGTAGTGTAAATAATAAATTAAGGAAAGTATAAAATTGTGTGTCTATAATATTGAAAAGCAATAAGATCTAGTGAATCCTAATCATCGGCTGAATAAGAAGTCTTAACTAGAAGGAAATGTGTTGACTTAGTCATTTGGTCTACAACTACCCAAATAGAGTCATGCTGACGACGCATGCAAGACAAACTTGTGATGAAGTCCATGTTTAAATCTTCTCACTTCAAAGTAGGAATACTAACATCCTGAGTCATACTGCCTGGTTTATGATGCTCAACCTTAACTAGTTTGAAATTTTATCACTCAACCCATCAACATCTGGAACACATAACTAACCCTGTTAACGAAGCAAATATCCCCTTGGGAGAAAGCCTCAAAAGTTTTTTGAGAACCGTTTTCTTCAACTCAACTGAATTTGGATCATCATCCTATTTTACCTTAACATCCGTTACGAGAGATGATTTTTGTTAGGACTGTAAATAATTAGGTGTCATGCGGAAGCTAGCAAAGAAAACCTCGAAAGACCATGAGTAAGAAGTCAAACGAGAAATATACCAAAAGACACAAAGATTTAAGGTGGTTCGGTCAGTCGACTTATGTCCACAGAGGAGATGAGCAATCCACTATATAAACATGAGAGTATAAAATATAGAGAGAGATAACCTCAACCAATTTACTCGGAATACATGGAAGGATCACACAAGTGATAACGTATCAAGTTTGTGACCCACAAATATTCCCCCTAACCAAAATTCTCAAAGCCCTTAAGACTACATTGAGAATACTGATTAAGTTAGAAGGAACAAGCCTCTGTTTATACAGTCCTAATCTTACAAGAAAAGGACTATCCAATCTTAAACATTTTCCTTAAAGGAAAACCTATTTATGGTAAGAAACTCAGGACAATTAATACCCACAAAATCTTCCCCCTGGCTTGAATTTCTGACAAAATAAATTTATCCATCTTCTTCACATAATCTTCAATAGTTTGCTTCTCCTCTCCATAATATCCTCCATCAAATCTATGTCTCAACACAGAGAACCTCTTTGAAATAATTTCTCCAAGAAAAATCTTCATTACTATCAAAAAAGTTGCGGCTAGAACTATACTCGCCAAGATGAACACCTCTTTCTAACGTGATTCAATCATTGATTATCGAACCACTAAACCTGACTCCATCATTGAATCTGGCTCTGCTACCACTTGTTGGGACCATAACAATTAGGTGTATTGCGGAAGCTAGCAAAGCAAACCTTTTCTAAAATGAAAACCTATTTATGGTGAGAAATCAGGGCAAATAAAACCCAACAAATCTCCCCCTTGGCCTGAATTTCTGACAAAATAAATTTGTCCACCTTCTTCACATAATCTTTAGGATCTTGCATCTCTTCTCCATAATCTCCTCCATCAAATCTACGTTTTGACAGAGAGAACCTCTCTGAAATAATTTCTCCAACAAAAGTCTTCATTACTGTAAAAAAAGCTACGACTAGAACTACACCCGCCAAGATGAGCACCTGTCTCTAACGTGGCTCCATCATTGAACCATTGGACCTGGCTCCATCATTGAACCATCTAACCTGGCTTCATCATTGAATTTGACTTTGATACCACTTGTTAGGATCAGAAATAAATTAGGTGTCATGTTGAAGCTAGGAAAGCAAACCTTTTCCTAAAAGGGAAACCTATTCATGGTAAGAAATCAGGGAAAATAAACCCAACAAAAGACACAAAAATTTAACGTGGTTCGGTCAATCAGCCTACATCCACAAATGAGATAACCAATCCGCTATATAAACATGAGAGTACAAAATATAGAGAGAGATAACCTCAACCAATCTACTCGGAATACATAGGAGGTTCACACATGTGATAACGTATCAAGTTGTGTCCCACAAATTCTCCCCCTAACCAAAAATCTCAAAGCCCTTAAGACTACATTGTGCATGCTGATTAAGTTAGAAGGAACAAGCCTCTATTTATAGAGGCCTAAACCTTCTCCTACAAGAAAAGGACTAGCCAATCTTTAACCATTTCCTAAAAAGAAAACCTATTTATGGTAAGATACTCAGGGCAATTAATACCCAACAATTCTAACCCATTCATCATAATAACTCCACCATTTTCTGAATCGACCAAACGAAGTCCCAAGTGAGAAAGTCTGTAAACATCACAAACCAACTCCATTTTCTCATCCTCAAAGTGAATTACATTGTTCATCTAAAATATACTAAGAGCATTTGCCACTACATTTGCTTTACTCAGATGATAAAGGAAACTCATGTCATAATCCTTTAATAATTGAAGCCATCTCCGATTTAAGTCCTTCTATTTGAACACATATTAAAGACTCTTATGATCTGTGAACACTTCCACATGAACACCATAACGACAGTTCCTCCAAATCTTCATGGAAAATACCACCTCTGCCAACTCTAAATCATGAGTCGGGTAAGTATTCTCATTAATCATGAATTGCCCGGAAGAATAAGCTATGGCCTTACCATGTTGCATCAATACACATCCAAAACTCATTTTGGAAGCATCATAATACATCATGAAACAATTTGAACCCTCTGGTAGAGTTTAAACTAAGGCTCAAGTAAGTCAGGTCCTCAACTCCTGTAAACTCAACTCACATGATTCAGACTACTAAAACTTCACTTTCTTCTAAGTCAATCTAGACAAATGAGAAACAATAGATGAAAATCCTTCAATAAATCGTCTATCGTAACCGGTTAAACCCAAGAAACTCCAAATATCCGAGGGAGAAAGAGGTCTAGGTTAGTTCTTAACTACCTTAGTCTTCTTAGGATCAACTTGAATACCCTTTCCTGAGACTGTATGGCCAAGGAATGTTACGTACCTCAACAAAAATTCATACTTATTGAACATAGAAAACAATTGACGGTCCTTAAGAATATGTAAGAAAATCTTCGAATGGCCTGCATGCTCATCGTCATTGTGAGAATAGATCAAAATATCATCTATGAAATTAATGAAGAACATGTCCAAATATAGTTTGAAAACCACGTTCATCAAATCCATAAAATCTACTGGAGCATTCGTTAGTCCAAAATACATAATCATGAATTCATAGTGACCATACCGAGTCCTAAGGGTTGTCTTTAGAATGCCACATTCTCTGACTTTGAGCTGATGATATCCCGATCTGAGGTCTATCTTTAACACGAAACTGGCACCCTGAAGCTAATGAAATAAGTCATCAATCCTAGGGATGGGATACTTTTTCATTATTGTGTTCCTGTTGAACCGACAATAATTGTTGCACATTCTGAGATAACCATTTTTCTTACGCATAAACAAAACGGGAGCACCCCATGAATGGACCAGTTAAATGACCTCAACAAACGTGAGACCCATGGACGTGATCGTGGTGGTCAACTAGTCCATGTCAACTTTACCCTTCTCCATGAAAGTGGGACCCTATTCGACAATGTGAAGGGTATTGGCCCACACTCCACGAATACAGAGTTGAGCTCACAAATGAGGTGACCAATCTCCTTGGCCTCTACGAATGTGACTCAAGGCCCCTTAACGCAAAGAAAAAAAATCATGGTGCTCAGACAAAGGATGCACTAGCTCAAGTTGAAATTGGCAAAATATCCCGATGGTGTCTCGAGATTCGTTCGGAACCCTGTGCACGCAAATGAAATCTGATACCCACAAAATTTGAAATTCCAAACTCAATGGAGATGTCAAAACCCAACAAGAGGTTGTATCAACAAAAAGTGGATCCCACAAAAAAGTGGATCCCACAATCTGAAAGCCTCGGGTCCCGAACCAAAGATCATTCTAGACCAAACTGGACATTCAATAGCTAATGGACATGGTGCTTAAAGCCACAAGTGACCCTAAGTTAACCTCATGGAATGACATGACACTAAGATTTTGCATAAAACCAAAGAAAAAATGGAAAGTAAACATGGAAGCTAAATATGAAATATGTGAATAAAGATCATAATACTAAGATAAACTAACATTTGAAAAGACATGACATAGGCTGAATCTGTATCTGACTGTCTAAAAGCCTCACCTAATATGAGTTGCTAGGAAAAAAACCCTAGCTAACTCCACTTGTCTGAAGCTAAAAGTGCAATTTTGAAATTGAAAGATAAAGGGGTTGTCCTCAGTAATGAGGACTCACCAAAAGCTGCTACAATGTTGGCTGGATCTATACTAACTGGGTGGGCTGGATACTGAGTTTCAGAACCTATATTATCAAATAATATAGGCAGAAAGCATGTGTTTAGTACTTTCAATATACTGAGTATGAGGAATATTCATAATAAACATGATATTTGAACATACTAAATCTGTAAAATATGTTGATGCAATGACAAAGTAAAATAACAAGAAGTTTAGTTATACAAAACTAAATTATATAAGTACAAGTTCATGCAATAACTAAAAATCTGATTATATGAGATACTAAAACAGACATAAATCATATGAACTACTAAATGGAGTTCAATTTACTTCCCCCACACCGACAAAAGGGTGTCCAATACTTGATATAGTAAGAGACCTTATAACTGAGCCAAAGTGGATCCACTAAGCTAACATCTATCTAAGACAAATCTTATGATGGCACGTAGTTTTGGGACTAAGAGTTTGCTACTAAAGGTCCTCAAACGCTGACCAGAAACCTTCATCCTTAAAATTCACTCAGTGCTAAGTATTACTCCCAATGGAAACATGCAGAATATGGAAACAATTATAATATGATAATACTGAATCATACTGATAATTGACACATACTAAGTAGCTCATAAATCATGATAACTGAAATCATACCGAAATATACATTATCAGAAAGCAACTTATATTATGATAACTAAAAATAATTTGAAAGATACTTTATCTGAAAATATCTAAATCGTGAAAATAAGATAATTTAAGACATTCATATGAAATAGCATAATTCTGAGTCATGAAAATGCTTGCATGCTATAGATTCATGAAATTATCATTGAAAATATAGAATTATAATTGATATAATGGAACTCATTAGTAAAATATGCAATTAGGGACAAATCACGAAGGAAAACTAAATTATAATGAAAACCCATGAAGATCCTATAAAGTTCTAACTTGTATTAATCATAAAATTTGAAATTATAAAGTTTCTTTAGAACTCGATGGGTGAAGGAATACCCATTGATGAAATTATATATACACGGTGTAGAAACCTTGTTAATTCTTGGAAAGGAGACTTAAAGCTTGGAACCCTAGTTCTTTCTTTGGGAGAAAACATCAGAAAGAAGAAATCTAATTTGGGGGATTATGACTGAATGGAGAGTTTTGGGCTGATAAAATGTCCCTAATCCCACTTAGAATAGGTTAAAACGACATAGTATATGAATAAAAGAGTGAGAAAAGACCAAAGTAACTTTGAATTAAAATTGACGGAGGCCTTCTACATTTGCCTTACATGGACCGTAGAATCTTTCACGGACCATGGAAGTGCCCATGAATGGAAAGGAGTTCTGGGTTCTAAGGATCAACTTCTACGGACCCTTCTACGGTCCGCAAAAAATTACACAATTCCTACAAGTGTATGTAAAGGATAGCAAAAATTTTATTTTGGGTATTGGTTTACGGACCGTGAAAGTCTCTATGATCCATGAAAGAGCTCATGAAAAACTTCTTATAATTTTCCAAATTCTAAGCTCGGGTATAAGGTTCCTATCACGGCCCATGGTTCCTTTCATGATCTGTGAAAGTGTCTGTACAAACCCACCAATATGGGCTTAGGAACTTTTAGGGTGTCACAATATCTCTTCCTTGGAAACATTCATTCTCGAAGGGAGTCTAACTAGGATGAGAAGAGTAGTGAAGGATAAGCTAAACATTGATAACTGAAGGAGTGATTGAATCCGAACTAAAACATGAAAACTGATTTGATTTCATGAACATGCATGATAATACTGAAAGGCATGAATTTGAAGAGTACTAAGTAGAAAGTATTACTTCACACTGAAACTGAATTGGCAGGAAAAATGTGAGGAAAATTGAACATCATATCTGCTTTTGCTTCCAAAGTAGAACCTTCAACTCACTTATTCCTCTAAAGAACTTTCACTGAAGAGATTTCATTATTCCTTAATTTACGAACATGCGGTCAAGAATCTTAACGGATACCTATTAGAAAGAGAGATTTTTCTTCACAGCAACATTTTCTAAAGACATAATTATAGTGTGATCACCAATGCACTTCTTCAACAAGGACACATGAAACACTGGATGCACTGATGTTATGTTTGAAGGCAAATCTAACTCATAGTCAACATTACCAAAATGCCTCACAATATGGTAAGGACCTACATAATGGGGACTAAGCTTTCCTTTCTTACCAAATCTTATTACCCCCTTCATGGGTGAAGTCTTCAAATAAACCCAAACATCTACAACAAATTCAAGCTCTCTACTCCTCATATTTTCATAAAATATTTGTCTACTTTGGCTCGTTCTCAACCTTTCTCTAATAAGTTGAACTTTCTTCATGCCCTCATGAACTGACTCGAGCCCTATCAAAGCCACTTTACCAAATTCAAACCAACATATAGGAGACCTACACCTCTTAATAGAGAGCGTAAAATGGAGCCATCCGAATACTGGAGTGGTAACTATTATTATAAGAAAACTCAATCAAAGGAAAATGATCATCTCAATTACCTTTAAAGTAAATTACACAAGCTCTCAACATATCCTCCAAGGTTTGAATAGTCTAATCAGTCTAACCATCTTTCTGTGGATGAAAAGTTGTGCTAAGCTTAACCTGAGTACCAAGACCTCTCTGAAACGATCTCCAAAATTAAGAGGTGAAATGAGTACCCCCTATCTAAGATAATGGATAATAGAACTCCATGCAATTTCACCAACTCCTGAATGTAAAGTCTAGCATAATTCTCGGTTGAATAGGAAGTCTTAACTGAAAAGAAATGTGATGACTTAGTCAGTCAGTCTACAACCACCCAAATAAAGTCATGTTGATGACGCATGCGAGGCAAACCTATGATAAAATCCATATTCAAATCTTCCCAATCTACTAAGAGCATGTGCCACTACATTCACTTTATCAAGAAGGTAAAGGACACTCATGTGATAATCCTTTAATAACTTGAGAAATCTCTTTTACAAAAGATTTAAGTCATTTTGTTTGAATACATATTGAAGACTAATATGATCTGTGAACACATCCATATGAACACCATAAAGATACTGCCTCCAAATCTTCAAGGCAAACATTATTTCTTCCAACTCTAAATCGTGAGTTAGGTAATTCTTCTCATGAACCTTGAATTGACGGAAAGCATAAGTTATGACCTTACCATTTTGTATCAATACACAGCCAAGACCAATTCAGAAATCATTAAAATACACCATGAAACCATCTGAACCTTCTCGTAGAGTTAGAACTAGGCTAAAGTAAGTTGAGTCTTCAACTTATAAAAACTCTCCTCACAAAATTTGATCTACTGAAACTTTACTTTCTTTTGAGTCAATCTAGGCAAAAGAGTAGAAATAGAGGAAAAACTGTCAACAAGCCGTCAATAGTAACAAGCTAAATCTAACAAACTCCTCTATTTGAGGGAGAAAGAGATCTAGGCCAGTTCTTAACTGCCTCACTCTTCTTAGGATCAACTAGAATACCCTCTCTTGAGACTATATAGCCAAGGAATTCTACATACTTCATCCAAAATTCACACTTAATGAACTTAGAAAATAACTTACGATCCTTAAGAATCTACAACAAAATACTCAAATTGCCTACATTCTCATCCTCACTCCGAGAATAGATCAAAATCTCATTTATGAAAACAATGACGAACATATCAAAATATTGTTTGAACACCATGTTCATCAAATCCATAAATGTTGCAAGATCATTTGTTAGTTCAAAAGACATAACCTTAAATTCATAGTGACCATACCGAGTCTTGAAGGTTTCTTTAGAATGTCACATTTTGTGACTCTGAGTTGATGATAGCCTGGTCTGAGATCTATATTTGAGAAGAAACTACACCCTAAAGTTGTTCAAACAAGTTATGAATCCTAGGGATAGGATATCTATTCTTGATTGTAACCTTGTTCAACTGATGATAATCGATGTACATTCTGAGAGAACCATCTTTCTTACGCACGAATAAAATTGGGGCACCCTATGAAGAGATAGTGGGTCGGATAAAACTTTATGTAGTAGGTCTTTTAACTGATCTTTTAACTTCTTAAGCTCAGCTAGAGCCCTTTTTTATGGAGGGATGGAGATAGTTTAGGTATCTAGAAGAAAGTTTATTCCTAAGTCAATTCCCCTTTTAGGAGGAACTCTGAGAATGTGTTTGTGAAACAGTTTCGTAAAATTCTTTCACTACAGAGATTGATTGATGAGTTGGGGTTTTGGAACTAATATCCTTAACCTGAACTATATGATAGATACAACCCTTAGAAATCATCTTTCTGGCCTTAAGGTACGACATAAACTGACATATAGGCGTTGGGGTATTACCCTTTCATTCAATGACTGATTTATTCAAAAATTTAAATTTACGACTCCAGTTCTACAGTCGACTAAGACATAACAAGCATATATCCAGTTGATGGCAAGGATCATATTGGAATCAACCATGTCTAAGTTTACTATATCAATTGAGGTGATTTTCTATAAAATTAAGATCGGACAATTTTTGTATACCCATTTAGCCAAAATGGATTCACCAACATGAGTAGAGACTGAGAAGAGTTCTAATAAGATTCTGGGACTTACATTGAATTTCATTGCAACATAATGAGTCACAAAGTAAAGTGTGGCTCTCAGATCTGACAATGCACATTAAACGGAGAGACACATAACCAATGATTACATTAGGGGAAACCTCTTGATCCTATTGAGTATAAAAAGCACATAACTTGTTCTGATGTTGTCCGCCACCAGTACTAGATGAGGTACTGTGCTGAGTTGGGCAACCTACTGAAGCATTAAGATGAGTCTGCGGACTAACATCACTGCCCTTACCTCTAGCTTATGGGCGATCCCTCAATCTATGACCTATCATACAACATCCAAAACATCTACCAGTAATGACTATAACTCTAACGGATGGTTCGTACAACACTTCTGACAAGTGGGAAAAGAATGTCCACTAAAAATTGCCATGTGAATAAGAACCTAGATCCCAACAGAGCATTAGCAGAGGTTGGGTCTAGGCCCGAATACCTTTGAGAAAACTGAGATCGACTACCACCTCTTGATTTCTGATGAGAGTAGTCCATACTATTTCTCCAAGCACTCTTAGTCTCTCTAATACTCTTCCTAAGCTTTTCCTCCTCAATCTGTTGAGCATAAGTCATCAAACGGCAGAATTCCATCTCCTTGATCAACATCCTAGTCCGACACTATTTCGTAACTATCTCAGAAACACCGGAGACAAACTTACTCATGCACGGCCTAGAGTCGCGCGGCCACCATAGTAGGAGCATACTTGGAGAGTTGAGTGTACTTCAAGGAATAGTTCTTGATTGTCATATTACCCTGGCTTAGATTTATAAACTTTTATACCTTAGCCTCTCTCATCTCAAGCGGGAAGAACCGGTCTAGAGGTGAAGAGAGACTACCCCGACTTTATTTCTCTCCCTATACAATTTGAAGTGCAATTGAATAGGCTGGGTAGACTGACCTTGATCAGGGGTCACCTCTCTACCCTGGTCCTAAGTTGGTGCTGGAACTTGCGTACGACCTCAAAGTTGCCATCTACCCCTAGTTTGGGCTCTACCTATTGGCCTGAAATCATCACCCTGACTTTTGAACCATGCATACGAGTTATCCTGCAAAAGAGTGAAACAATACACTTCAAGAAACCGAATAAGACAACCAAATGCACGTTAACAAACCAAAAGAAGGAATCTTCCTAAAGATGCCTTTAACCTCCAGAAGATAGGATATACAGATGTCTTTGAACCAACCCGTAGGACTGTACTACACATTAGCTTTTTACCAACGAATCATCATGTTACCTACCATAACCCACCAATAGACAAGTCAACCCATATCTCAGAACAAAAAGTAACATGAATATTGGGTAAGAATGAACAACAAACGAAAATATATTAAAAATAAAGAGAAAAACACAACAAAAATGAGAAATGACAATATAAACAAAAGTTCAAGATCTAATCTTATGACCTGGTGAACGAAGGTACAAGCTACTAAAAGAGTACAACATATGAAATACAAAAAATAAGTATAGGAAGGCCTCCATCAACTCGCCATCTCTTCCTTCTGATAAATATCAACAAAGGTGCAGATTTGAAAGTTCCTATGAAAAATGTCCTCCTGGATTGTAGTTGGATGGGTTATTGCGGAACTACGAAAAAGCATTGCGATAGATAATACAGTCAAAGCCAATGTACATGATCTTAGGCTTATTTATATGCCTAGAAATCTAATAATGCCCGTATTTAAGCTATGTTTGAATTCAATGTGTATTTGTTTATAGTCTTATCGAGTCTTTTGGTTGTATATGAGTTAACCAACATGATTAGTTGTGTAGGTGAGCTTAAATGAAAAAACAAGCACTAAAATGGACATTGGGGAACACAAAAGATCCGAGTTGAAAAGAAGCAAGGAAGAAAAATGATGAAATAATTTCCAGGCAGAGCACTCTGTGTCATGTCCGTGTCGTGGAGAGGGATTTTTTAGTTTTGGTTCGCAAAAATGAATTTTGAGGTAGAGTGGTCCGTGTCAAGATCGCATCGCGGAGGAGAAAAGATTTCAGAACAAAATTTGTGAAGCCCTCCATGTCGTGCCCCTGGTTGCCAGATTTGGCCATTTCGACTTTAGTATAAATAGGTTAATATTTTATTTTATTAAAGCATTCTTTTTCTGGGTTTTGAAGAACAACGACTTGGAGAGATATTTCATCATTTTTTAGGGTTCTTTCCTAAATTCTTTTACTTTCGATCTCTTTATGATTATTAAACATTACTTGATCGAATCAATTGTTATGAGTAGCTAAGTATCCTAGTTCTAGGGGTGTGGCTACAAGATGATTGTAATCTATTAAGTTTTCATTGAGTTAATATTGATTATAATCTTTCTTATGTTCTTGTTTTTAGTATTTCGTGCCTGATCACCATTGAAATAAACACATTGTCCAAATTGAACTCGGGAGAGGAATAAGAGGATAGAATGTGGGGCATAAGGAGCATGATTTTCTCTTAATAATTAAGGTTAATTTGTATCCAGGATAGGGATATACCTAGAAACCATGCTTGGTCACTATACGGGAAAAAATTGTAATGCTCGGTACTTGGTCCAACCTATCCCTGCTCAACGATGTAGTTAGGTTGTCATTTATCGTAGGCAATTAGAGGTCAGGAGACCATGATCATACATTTAACCCTGTGATCACTGATTCGATAGTTGATTAACATCCATTTAAACAAGATAATTTTATGAATCCTGATAAGAGCTGCAACCCTGGACTTTACCCAATCATTGTTTGAACCCTGAATCACGTTTGTTTAATTTTGTTTAACTTTTAGATTATAAAATTAAATTACTCTTGAAATCTTGATAACACTTGTGCTTAGCTTAAAATATTGGAACAATCGAGGTTTCTAATCGTAAGTTTCTATGGGTACGATACCCAACTCTTTATAAGAGCCACTTTAATACTTGGATGACCACGTACACTTGCGTGTGCGATTTGGGCACAACAAGTTTTTGGCGCCGCTGCCAGGGACTTTAGAATTAGGAAGTATTTTATTTTTCTGATTTCTGAAGTTAAAAAGCAAGTGTTGACAACATGATCTTAGCAATTCATTTTGCAGTTTGTGTTGAAAGTCTAAATTGGACGACGATCAAGGAATGGTAGAGCCTCTAGCTGAACCAGAAAGATTTATTCACTACCGAAGAAGGAATAGAAGACTCACTTACCCAGTCCCTCTTGTTGCTAGTGAACCAACATCTCTAGTAGGAAAAGTTGAGCAAGAGGAACCTGCAGTAATAACTGAGATGAAGGTAAGAGACGTGGCAATCCCACATACCACCAATGTGACTTCATGCATTCAGAAACCTGAAGCTAGTGGAAGGTTTGAACTGAAGCAGCATATGGTGCAACTATTACACACTAATGGGCAGTTTACTGGTCTGTCGTATGAGGATCCAACAATTCATATACAAAATTTCCTCAAGATCAGTGATACTTACACTCCAGCTGGAGTGAATGTGTATTATGTGAGACTAACTTTATTCCCTTTTTCTCTGCTTGGGGGAGAAAAAAAATTGTTACGCTCTGAGCCCGCTAACTCTATCACCTCCTGGGATGATCTTGCGCAGAAGTTCCTTATCAGATTTTTCCCGTCTGGTAAAACAGCTAAGTTGAGGAGTGATATCCTAAGTTTTATATAGAAATGAAGAGAGAACATGTACCAAGTTTGGGACATGTTTAAATCGATGTTGATGAGCTGTCCACATCATCATCAGGCTAACGAAGTGTAGGTCCATACCTTCATTGAAAGATTGGAGCCTAACCCCAAAATTTTACTTGTTTCAGCTGTAGGTGGTCAGGCGTTGGAGAAGACTTATGCTAAGCTATTCACCTTGCTAAACAGGATCTCACATGGCAACCCCGAATGGAATGGAGGAGGGGCGAAACCTGTGATACAGAAAACTGCAGGTTTGCTGGAAGTAGATGTCGTGACTGTGTTAATTGCATAGATTGCTACGATGCAAAACATGATGATCACCCACTTCAGCAATTTATCATTGGGACAACAGCCCACTTAAGTGAATATAGTCCAACAACCACCAACTTGGTGTGAAAACTGCGGAGGTGGTGATCATAATGCAGAGGTATGTGGTGCAAACCCGGATTTTGTAAATTTTGTAGGGAATGCACAACGAGGAGGCCAACAGAACTATGGAAACTCTTACGATCCTAGTTGGTGTAACCATCCAAATTTCTCATGGGGAGGTAATCAGAATCATGCCTAAGGCCAAAATCAATATAGACCCTAGGGAAATGCATAACCAACCAAACAATCAACCAGGTAACATGAGTGTGGAGGAAATGGTTAAAAAGATTATGGATGATCAAGCTCAGTTAGCTGCTGATTTGAGGAACAACCAATTAGCTACTCAAAACTTGCAGAAGCAGTTTGGGTAGTTTGCAAGTGCTCAAAATTCACGACCTCAAGGAGGATTGTCGGGAAACACTGATCCAAATCCTAGGCAAGTAAATGGTGTAGGTATACGCAGTGGTTTGCAGTTGGAAGAGTTGGCTCCAAAGAAAAGAAACACTAATTCAGTGAGTAAAGAGAGTGAACCCAAGGTGAGTGAGGTTGTTGCACAAGAAGAAAGAGTGCAACCAATAATGAAACCACCTCCTCCATTCCCTCAAAAGTTCAAGAAACAGAGGAGGATGAATGTTTTGGTAAGTTTCTCTCTCTTTTGAAACAAGTTCACATTAACATGCCATTGGTATATGTTTTGCAGGGTATACCCAGGTATGCTAAATATGTGAAGGAGATTGTGGCAAACAAAAAGAGGCTGACTGAATATGAGACTGTTGCACTTACTGAAGAGTGCAGCTCCTAAATCCAAAATAAGTTGCCCACCAAACTGAACGATCCAGGTAGCTTTACGGTTCAGATCACTATAGGGCAGAGCATTCATGTGCGAGGATTGTGTGATCTAGGAGCTAGTATAAACTTGATGCCAACTTTGTTGTATAAAAAGTTGGGGTTGGGTAGTCCAAAACATACTACCATCATCTTACAATTGGCTGATAGATCTGTTGCTAGGCCTGAGGGTGTAGTAGAGGATGTCTTAGTGCAAGTGGGATCGTTGATATTCCCAGTAGACTTTGTTGTGCTGAACTTTGAACTAGAACCTAAGGTCCCATTCATCTTGGGGAGACCTTTCTTAGCTACTGGGCGTACTATGATAGATGTAGCAGCTGGGCAACTCACTATGCGGGAACATGATAAAGTGGAGGTGTTCGATGTGTACAAGGAATTAAAGCTACCAGCTATATATGAAGAGTTGTCTGCAATAACTGTGATAGATCTTGAGGCAGAGGATTGATATATTATATCCAAGGACCCGTTAGAGCGAGTCCTAGCAGGAGATGATATCTATGGGGATGCTGAGGTGCAGGAAATGGTACAATTTCTTGAAGTGTCACTTGTAGGTACATCAGGAGATCGATGAGAGCCTTTAAATAGGGTGTTGGGTTCTCCACCCAAGCCCTCCATTGAAGAAGCACCCCAGCTGGAGTTAAAAGCATTACCAGCCCACCTCAGGTATGCATTTTTGGGTAAAAATAAGACCTTACCAGTTATTTTGTCAGCAACATTATCTGTTTCCCAGGTGGAAGCAACACTAATTATCTTGAGAAAGAGAAAAGCAGCCTTGGGTTGGCAAATGTCCGACATCCATGGAATCAGTCCTGCGTTGTGCATGCATAAAATTTACATTGAGGAAGGGCCTAAGACGAGTGAATATCATCAACGGAGACTAAATCCAGTGATGAAGGATGTGGTGAGAAAAAAAGTGATCAAGTGGTTAGATGCAAGGATCGTGTACCCCATATCAGGTAGTAAATAGGTAAGTCTGGTACAGTGTGTGCCCAACAAGGGTAGACTGACGGTGCTAACCAATGAGAAGAATGAATTGATCCCTACAAGGACAGTAACTGGGTGGCGAATCTGCATGGATTACTGGAAGTTGAATGATGTCACTAGAAAGGACCATTACCTGGTGTCTTTTATTGATTAGATGTTGGATAGATTGGCGGGTCAGGAATTTTACTACTTCCTGGAATTTGATACGCTCAAATTACACCTACCTAAAGAAATATAAGTGATTGTTTTCAAGTAAAGAACCCAACTTGGATGTTGGGGTCGATCCCACGAGGAATATAATTTAGACTTAAACTTAACTTACAGTTATATTCTTTTAGTCAATGTACTTCCGAAACAAGTAATTAAACGGCGGGGGGTATTTGTGAAACAAATTCTGGAAATTATGTGTACAATCAGTGAACAAGATTCAAACTTTAGTTGTTATCAAGATGAGAGAGAAACTAGGGTGTACGTGTTCCCCATAAGCTCATAGCGCGGTAATCCTAGTAATATTAATCCTTTCATAGTGTATTACATGCAAAGTGATAAATTAGGTATCTCTAATTACTTGGTCCGGCAACTAGAGAATTTCACCCCGCACCTTGGTCCAGCTATATGTGTATAATTTACTAACCCTTACTTTTACCTCATATTAGACATCACATCGATGTATGACTTAGTTTTCACCCTCACACCAATCCACATTAGACTATTAGATAGTATCACACTAAATCTATGTCGATAATTATTTTCTTATTAACTACCTCATTGGTCCGGCAAGTAGCAACAAGGCGAGTTCTAACGTTTGCAACCGCTAAAAAGACTTCTAAACCAAAGAATTGTGAATACATGCAATAACACTATTCAAGAATTACTTAGTTACTATTCATACTTTGTTAATCGCTCATAGTTCCCACAAGCTTAGTAGTGGATTTAGTTACCCATAATAGCAAGAACACAATTCATATATTTAGATGAAGAAATCATGAACTTACGTCATGAGAAGAATAAACCCAAAATCTCAAGTTGAATTTCAAAGTCAAAATCTTCAAAACGAACTGAGGAAATCAAGAATTGCTAAAATTGCCAGTTAATCTCCAAAGACAAAAACTAGAATAAAAGTAATGAAGTCTAACCCATAAAAACGAGGTTTACATGACCTATATATATATATATAAAACATGTCCCCACTAAAAAGGAAACGAAACAAGGAAATAATGTTTCAGGACGCGGTTTCGATCAACATCATTGACCTATGGACCGTGGATTGACCTACGGTCCGTTGGTCTCTTCCATGGTTCAGGACTTAGGCAAATTTTCCAACTTCAAAAATCTTCATTCTGATGTAATCGACGGATCAACAGTATGGACCTCCTTCGTAGCTCCATATTTAGAATGTTCAAAATCAGGTACTGGAACCCCTTCTCTGAATCATTTGACAGACTTGCAGGACGGCCCGTAGGTCAACCTATGGTCCGTCGTTTGCAACCATGGTTCCACACTTGGTCAAGAATTCCCTGATTTTCCTTCAGCCTTGCCTGCCCATCTACGTCTACCATCTACGGGACGTGACTGGACCTACGGTCCGTAGTTCACATCCGTAGATGCCCTTTTCTGCACATTCTTCTCTCAACTACCACGTCTGAACTTATTTCCTGCAAACATGGTAAAAATACATTAATACCAATACAAAATGGCCCTAGACACACACAACTCTTAAGTGAAATGTATTAAAAATACTGTAAACTTATGGTATATCAACACCTTCAACTTAAATTCGTTGGGTTTCCTCAAGCGACGCACTAAGACTCTAAACGACACTTGTATAGAAGGAAGCATTCAAGATCAAGCAATCACCTGACTCTCTTTTTGAGTGCAGATATTTTCTCTTAGACTCAACAAGCTAACTCATTCGGATCAAAATATGACAAAGATCGACCAATCAACACACAACATACATTTTTTTTGCTATCACCAAGGTACCAACTTTTTGACAATGTAACTAGTGCCCTTACTTCAAATGAAATCCCTTTTTCACACAATGAATATGATTTTGAGTACAAGGATTCATTCAACACTCACGCTCAGAAGTAATTTCAAGTACAGTTAGTGCTCAATACCATAGGCTTGCCCTTATTTTCACTGCTTAGACTCTCCAAACTAGTTGCTAGGATCTCTATAGCACTTTTCTTAGCTTGTAATGTAGGCTCGGGGTCAGGTGTGGTACATTTAGGTACCTTTTAGTGACTTTCTTCCCTCCTTGACATTACATTGGCTATTTACCTCTTCCTTGACCTATTTTTGGCAACTTTTCATCTAACTTTCTTTCCTTTCTTTCTTTGCAACATGGATGTGACTTTTGACTTTTTTTCTTCTATTTTTTACTGTTATTTTTCACTTTCTTCTTTTTCTTTTATTTCTTTCAACACTTTTCTTTTGCTTCATTTGCACAAAGTCACATCCTCTTTCATACTTTTTCTCTTTTCAACACTAAGCTCTTTTCATACCCTTTTTTTCCATTTGGTTTCCTTTTTCATAGCCACCCTCAACTTATGCATTTTGCATTAGTTAAGGAGCACAATGTCCGATGTCGGACCAGGGCCAAGATTAAGGTAACTTTTGGGCTTGGCCACCCTCAACTTAGGCTTTTGGCCTAAGTCAAGGTGCACATGTCTAAGGACGGACCGGGGCCAAGACAATGTTTTTAAGGGAAGGTGAGTTAGGTGAATCAAAAGAATTGGTCAATTTTAGGCTCAAATATTTGGATCAAAGGGGAATAATGTTATAATTTGGTTAGATCACTTTAGGCTTAAGTGGACTATTTTGAACAATGGCCTATGATCACTTCCTAACTTCTAGCCTAGATTATCTTAGCAGGACCAACGGGGCAAGTTCTAGATTGACACAAAATTGTCTGACAATCAACCCTTCTCACACACTCTTGACACATAGTTTTATTATCAGATTATCAGATTACCCAGTTCAAGTTTTTAACTTAAGTCATGAGATCAAGTTGGTTATTTATCATGTTATACTCAGAGCCAACACATTCAACTCATTTTAGCCTATATATTTTAGCACATGTCACAAATTTTGAATGGGTATCATTTTTCTTTCTTAATTATGCCATCATGCTTCATTCTTTCTCATGCTTTTACACATAAAATCCTAACATATGTCGGTTCAACAGAAATTAAACAGTCTCTTGGGGAAAAAGAACACAAGCAAGAAAACCCCAAGAGAGGATTATGAGTTGGGTTACTCAGACTTCACCCTATCACTCACAATCCATTTACCCCACCCATAACAAAATAGAGTGAAATTGTCCCCAATGCACAAAAATAAGCAATAAAGAGTAGGGTGAATGTGAAGCAAACCTGTGGCGCAAATGCGCCGAAGACCTCAACAAGCAGATGGGTCCGATTTCCCCTAGCCCGCTGGAACACTTGGGTCACCCTCAGTAGTACCCATATCATCTATCACAGCACCATCAATAATGCTATCAGTCATTCTAACTGCACCATCAGTGGTGCTAACATCATCTCCCACGACAGTCATGGCCTCAGTGATGGGCCTAGAACTTGAGCCTCCAATAATACTTTCATGAGCCCTCTGCTGGCACAACTCCTCATATACAATGAAGGCTCTCCTAGCCTGCTTATTTTGCTGGCGTTCCCGCTTCCTAGCTCGAGCACCCTTAGTGGCGTCAGAAATGTGACTAGAGATGTGTTTCTTCCCTCAAGCATAGGTGGGCTCGGACTGTGCTATTCATCGCAGAATAAGGCACCAAGCACAGTGTCATCAGTCAAGGCAGTAGGTGCAGACTCTGGCTCATCTGTGGAAAGGGCTATGATGGTATCAAGGTCAGCATGGAGACTGTCCAACTCGGTTCGGATAGAGAAGAGATCTGTGACAGGGACTGGTCGTGTGAGGACGGTCAATTCAAAGGCATCCAGACGCTTATTAATGGCCTGGACCTTCTGATCCATCATGGTCTCCATCCTCCGTTCCATTCTAACCTTAGACTCTGTAATAGACTTCTGCATCCATGGCTTCACATGATGAAGCAGTGTGTCCATCTGAGCCTCTAATTTCTTAACACGAGCCAAGGGTACCACATCAGCTCCTGAAAGTGGGGTGACTCTGGATGAACTAGGGGGCCCACTAGTAGCGTGAGATGGGGAGGTCAGGGAATCATTATTTTGGGCTGGAGGGGTAGGGCCATCACCATGCATCTTCTCCACATCATCAACTAAATCTGCTTCCAAAGGGGGTACATCAACCTGCGGCTCTCGGCGTGGTGTCGCCACATTCGCCTCATCCCAAATCAGGCCTATATCCAGGGTCCCCGTTGCCTGGATCAACTTGTCACAATGCTAGATAGGCACACCAAAGTCCCTGCATAACTGAAAGATGAGGCAAGGAAAAAGGTAAGTCGTGGAGGCCTTGAAAGCCCTCTCATGAATCCCCGCAATGATAATGCGGGCAAAATCAATCTCGATCCCCACAACCAATGTTGCTACCATAACCGCGCAGTCCCAAGTGAGTGCATTATCAACCTTCATGCGAAAAACCCGATTCCGTACCAATAACAAGAAAAACATAGCCACGAATGTGAGAGTGACCTTCTTGATGCTCTTAAGACCGAAGTGGTGACTCACTCGACTCGCTCTCCATCAGTAGCAATATAATGAGCCAGCAAGTATAATACAGTCTCCCTTTTTTCGGCACTCCGTTGTAACTCCCCGCATGATGTCCCATCTGTAGTCAAATTCGGCCATGTAGAGTGCCCAAGTGTCGCCAGGGCTAGGGCCGTAGAGTAACCATCGGATGGTGTTCTCAGAGAAGTCCATAGTAAACCCGCGCACTAGTGTAGCCTTGAGTGGTGTCTGGGCTTTAGGATTGGCATTTTTGTGAATAGAACATCGAAGAGTGGCTGCGTAGGAAGCATAGAACTCCCTCATGATCTCCTCGTTATATGTTCCTAGTTCCTTGACCATCCACTCACACTTATGATGTTGAAAGAGTCGGTGGATGTCGGGTACAATGTGTAGGCTCCTTGTGAGAACTTTGCGCTCCTCTGTGATTAGCCGGGCCATCTTCTCTTTTTCATTCAACATCTTGGCATCCCTGTAGATTTGCCATTGGCCCTCCACGCACCATCTATTTAGTTCATCAGCAACCTGAGCAGGGTCTTTGTTTTGTGGCACTTGAACCTCCCCCGAACTAGTAGCCTAATCAAACGAGGTAGCCTGGCTATGTGAACTCGAGCCTGTGGTGAACCCTAGAAGCAGACCCTACAGCAGAGGCGAACTCAAAACCGAAAGCAGACCCAGCCGGTGACCCGATCAGTGTATCCTCCTAATTAGACTGGGAGACAGTGACTACGTCGGGGACCACCTTCTTGACTTGATTCCGAGTAGCCCAGGGCTATAGGTGATGTCCTTCCAGTGGGGGCACATATTCTGGGTCTTTTGCAGCATCCATATCCTCGTCGATTAGCCGACGGGTAGGAGCCATTGATTTTGATCTACCGTTGACGGCTATAGCTTTCTTCGGGGCCATTGTACCTGTGCGGGAAGAATTAGTACCAATATGAACCAAAGACACACTCGGAAAAAAAGTTAGAACAAATAATGAACAAAATAAAAAAAAAAAAATACAGAGAATGGCATCAGTGGCCACCTACGGTGGGTTTTTACGGTCCGTAGGTTAACCTACGGTCCGTGGATCCCCTCCGTAGGTCAGAAGTCCGAAAGAGTTGGGCTCTGATGGTAACCACGAATGTGCAAAACCGTCCGTAGATTGACCTACGAAATGTAGTCCACCTATGTGGTTCCACACTTAGTGAAATTGCTTTGTGCCACAGACCACGGACCTGATCTACGGTCCGTAGACGGGGTCTAGTGGATCCAGTCTGTGCCAGGTATCAGACACTCTTCACTTCGAAATCAAATTTTATCAATTCAAACCATGGACCTTAGCCTACTCATGCATTTCATCATAATTTTATGTTAGTTTGTCATCCCAAGGGTTCCAATTACTCAATTTTCAACAGGTATTGCATACGAGGCTAGGAACCCTAATTCGAAACTTGCATTTAGACTCTTATTACACTGTTTTTAAACATTACAAAGACAACACAATCACAATCTATCGTTCCAAGGGTGTTTCTAATTTTAGTTTAGCATGCAATTTCATACAACAACTACCCAAGGTCAAGAGCCACTTCCTGACTTTCTGAAACAACAATGAACCGGAATTCAAAGTGAAGGGAAAGTCGATTACCTTACAAGAAAAGGAAATGGGTGATTGTGTGATGACTCTAGACTTCCAACAACTTCTAACTCGCCTTTCGCACCGAACCCGGATACCGGAATCTCTGGGGAATTTGGAATGAAGGAATTTGGGAGAGATGAGAGTTGATTGGGAATATGGAAGGATGAATGTGGAGAAATTAATGGGGGAATGGTGGTAATATGGGGGGATTTCAGTATTTTGAGGGGTTTAGAAATGGTTAGGAGGGAAATATGGGAAGTGGGGAACAATTTGTAAAAGGGGGTTTTTATTTAAAAGAGGTTAGGGTAGGGTCAGGCAGAACTAGGGTTTGGACCCACGAGACCCCGTCTACAGTCCGTGGGTCGACCTACGGTCCGTAGATGGGGTACGTAGGTCACTTTTACACTTAGGAAAATTTAGAAGTCTTACCTGGGATCTACGGATGCCATTCACGATTTGTGGAATGAACCACGGACCGTCGATGGGGTCCGTAGACCTCTGCAGAAACCTTTTCTGTAGATTTTTGGTTTTTACCCCTACACATGTAGCAACCATTAGGCCTTTCTTTTTACATTTTCTGGACACTTTTTAGACACGGACCATATGCTATATCTAGCCAACACTAAAACAAAAATAAAGCACCTATCTAAAGGAATACAGAAAAGTAAATAAACAAAGAAAACTACTAAACCGAAAAGAAGAACCTATGGTTGGCTAGATGGTATATCTTGGGTTGCCTCCCAAGCAACGCTTGATTTAAAGTCGTGGCACGACGTAGGCCTCTTGAATACTCAGACTTCATTAAGATAGTAGGCCTCAACAACTTCTTGCACACTTTCCGCGTTTCCCAGATAGATCTTGATTGTTTCCTATTTACCTTAAAACTTGTTCCCTCACTGTTCTCAAGCTCTACCGCTCCATGTGGGAGCACTTGCGTGACTAAGAATGGCCCGGTCCACTTGGACTTGAGCTTGCCCGGAAATAAGCGCAACCTAGAGTTGAATAGAAGCACAAGATCACCCACAACAAATTATCCTTTGATCATGACACTTATTCATCTTCTCCTTGTACAAGGCTGAACTTTCATAAGCTTTTAGGCGAAACTCATCAAGCACATTCAAGTCACTCATTCTCTGATTTGATGTGGCACCCCAATCCAAATTTAGCTTTTTTAGCGCCCACATAGCCTTATGCTCTAGCTCTACCGGCAAATGACAAGACTTCCCATATACAAGTTGGTAGGGGGACATACCTATGGGAGTCTTGAATGCGGTGCGATAGGCCTATAGAGCATCATTAAGCTTCCTTGACCAATCAGTTCTATTAGTATTCACAGTATTAGCCAAAATCTGCTTGATCTCTCTGTTGGACACTTCAACTTGCCCACTAGACTATGGATAGTAAGGAGTGGCCACATGGTGGCGGGCGCCATATTATCAAGTAGCGCCTTAAACAACTTATTACAAAATTGGGAACCTCCATCGCTGATAATCGCCCTAGGTGTACCAAATCTGGAGAAGATATTCTTTTTCAAGAATCCGATGACACTTTTACCTTTATTGTTGGGAAGCGCAATTGCTTCCACCCACTTCGACACATAATCAACCGCAACAAGAATATACTTTATCCCATGTGAACTCACAAATGGACCCATAAAATCAATGTCCCATACATCGAACAACTCTATCACCAATATAGGATTCATAGGAAGCTCTTGCCTCTTTGAAATCCCTCATTCTCTTTGGCAACGGTCACAAGACTTGGCGAAATCATGAGCATCTTGGTGGATGGTAGGATAGTAATACCCACACTACAAGATTTTATGCGCATTCCGAATACCACTATGATGCCCACCAACAGGCAATGAATGACACGCCTCTAGTATACTCAAAATCTCGACCTCAGGCACACAACGACGAATAATCCCATCAGCACAATTACAATACAAGTAAGGCTCATCCCAAAAGAACTTCTTCACATCATGCATAAACTTTTTCCTTTGGTGAAAAGACAAATCCGATGGCACCAGATCACTTGCTAAGTAGTTTGCAAAGTCTGCGAACCAAGGAATCAGCTCATGAGAAGCAGCTAATACCTGTTCATCTAGAAAAGCATCATTAATTTCAGCCCTATCACCAAGCTTGAGCATAACTTCTTCCTCCAATCTAGACAAGTGATCGGGAACCTGATTTTCTGTCCCTTTTCTATCTTTCACCACAAAGTCAAACTCTTGCAGCAACAACACCCATCTAATCAGCCTCGATTTTACATCCTTCATAGCCATCAAATACCTCAATGCTGAATGGTCAGTATGCACAATGACCTTAGTACCAAGCAAGTAGGAATGAAATTTCTCGAATGTGAAACCACTGCAAGAAGCTCTTGTTCAGTCACTGTATAGTTCTTTTGAACCACATTTAGAGCTTTGCTAGCATAATAAATCGGATGAACAATCTTCTCTTGTCTCTATCCCAATACCACACCAAGCGCCACTCCAATTGCATCACACATTACCTGAAACGGTTGTCCCCAATCCGGCGAAATAATGATAGGTGCAGAAACTAACTTATCCTTCAACTCTCCAAATTCTCTCAAACAAGCATCATCAAAATAAAACTTATACTCCTTTTCGAGCAGTTTGCACAATGAATGTGCAATTTTGGAGAAATTCCTGATGAACCTCCTATAGAAACTTGCATTCCCAAGAAAACTTCTAACACCTTTAATAGAGATAGGTGGTGGAAGCTTTTCTATTACCTCAACTTTTGCTCTATCAACCTTAATACCCTTCTCAGAGATTCGATGACCCAGAACTATCCCTTCTTTCACCATGAAGTGGCACTTCTCCAAATTGAGAACAAGATTGCACTCTTCACACCTCAGCCAAATGATCCAGACAACGATCAAATGAGTCACCTACCACAGAGAAATCATCCATAAATACTTCAATAGTGTCCTCCACCATATCAGAAAATATCGACATCATACAACACTGGAAGGTCGCTGGAGCATTACACAACCCAAATGGCATCCGTTTGAATGCCAAAGTCCCATAAGGGGAAGTGAAGGTGGTATTCTCTTGGTCTTCTGGAGCTCTAGAGATCTGATTGTAGCCCGAATAATCATCAATAAAACAATACCATCCCTTACCCGCAAGTCGGTCAAACATCTGATCCATGAACGGCATAGGAAAGTGGTCCTTTTCTGTCCAAGCATTCAATTTCCAGTAGTCCATGCAGACTCTCCATCCAGTCACGATCCGCATCAGAATAAGCTCGTTTCTCTCATTAGGTACCATAGTAATCCCACCTTTTTGGGCACACACTGAACATGACACACCTAACTACTATCTGCAATGGGATAAATAACTCCAGCATCCAACCACTTAATGATTTCTTTCTTAACTACCTCTTGCATATGCAGATTTAGTCTTCTCTGGTGCTCAATACTAGGTTGTGATTCGGCGTCAATTGAATTTTATAAGAACAAATACCAAGAGGAATCCCAATAATGTCCGCAATAGTCCACCCAATAGCTCGCTTGAACCTTTTCAACACATAAACCAATGCCTCAACTTGTACCACATTCAAATCTTCTGCAATGATGACCAGTAAAGTACCATCTTTCCCCAAGAATACATACCTCAAATGTAAGGTAGAGCCTTAAGCTCCAATTTTGGAGCCTCTTCAACAGACGGTCTAGTAGGTGGAAAGTCGCGATTTTTCATGTCTAACTCCAATCTCTTTGGTTTTGAACGAAATTCAAACCTATCAAGTGCGGCGACCAATTCATCATAGTCTTCAATACCATCACCCTCAAAGTTCATCATTAGCGCTGCTAGTGCATCAACACCCAACCTCTCTTCAATAGGCACCTCAGAACCACTATCTCCAATATGTGTCACCATAGAAAATGATTTGAGCTCACTACTCTGCTTCAGGGACCTAGAGATATTGAAAGTTACCTTTTCATTGTTCAATCGAAACTTTATCTGGCCTTTCTCCATATCAACCAAGGCACGCCCAGTGGCTAGGAATGGTCTCCCAAGGATAATGGGAAACTCAAAGTCAACATCACAGTCAAGTATCACAAAATCCACCGAAAAGATAAAAGACTCCACTTTCACTAGTACATCTTGGAGCACACCAATGGGCTTCTTTACAGTTCTATCAGCCATAAACAGTCACATCGCAGTCAGTTTTGGAACCCCAAAACCCAACTTCTTGTAAATAGACAATGGCATCAAATTGATACTAGCACCCAAATCGCACAACGCCTTTGCAAAATGTAGCAACCCAATGGTACAAGGAATAGTGAAAGCACCAGTATCCTCCTTCTTCTGCACAAGGGACCTTGAAGCAATAGCACTACAGTGTTGCCACTTATCATCATCTTCAAAACTCACAGCCCACTTTTTAGTTCCCAAGTCCTTCATAACCTTTGCGTACCCAGGCATTTGCTCCAAAGCTTCTATCAACGGCACATTGATAGAAAGCTACTTCAACATACTAATAAACCTGTGGTATTTACCTTCTTCAGTATTTTTCACTAACCTCTGTGGGAAAGGAGGTGAAGGTCTAGGCATGGGAACACTTTCTGGGTTATCTCCACTTCCTTCTCTATCGCATTCTCGGACTCTCTATTTACCTCAACCACATCATCATATTACTAGCCTCAACTTCCACCCCAGACGGCGTAGGTGGATCAATGCTCTGCTTACCCCCCTCAAGTAGTGACTGTTAAACAATGCCCATCATTCTTTGGATTTTGGATGGTGTTGCTAAGAAATGTTCCAGGTTGACGTGGATTTACTATAATGGATAACTGAGTCATCTGCTGCTCTAGATGCTTGATCGACACTGCATAGGCATCAAAGTTTTGACCAATATCAAACAAGTCATTTCGCATCTCCTTCACATTCTCATCAGTCACATCAAACCTCTTCATCATCTTCTGCATCATATCATCAATATGTGACATATTACCTCCAGCTTCCCTATTACCAGATTCCAAATTTTGAGGAGGAACATAAGGTCCAACCCGATCGTTTCTGGTGCCATAGTTGTTTTGGTTGCAATTGTTGTCGCGATTGTAGTTCCTATCCCGGACATATTGACCTTCTCGGTCATGCCGCGACGTTAAATCAGGCGTTGCACGGGAGGCAACCTGTGACCCCTTGTAATAGCTAGGATTTCTATTCTTTTTTTTATTATTTCAATTCTTAGGAAATAGTAAAAACAAAAAAATGATATATCTACAAAATACAAAGATATGAGTCGTGTCAAGACCAAAACTAAGGCGCTGGATGGGAGGCAACCCATCATGTTTTACTAATGGGTTTTGAGCTGAAAATGTGCAGGAATCAAGATTGAAGACTTGTCCTGCATTGTGGAGGTGTGTGTGAATTTTGCCTTACTTGGAATTAATTTTCCTAGTTGAGGTAGAACGGTTCGTGACCGTCCCGCGTTGCGGAGGGAGTCCCAAAATTTTGGTTTCCACGATAAATAAATTATCGTCAACAATAAAGAGAATCTATGACCAGGCCACGTCGCAGAGAGGGTTCACAATTTTGACCTCATGAAATTTAATTATTTTCGCGAGGGAGAACACTCTGTGACCATGCTGCATCGCGCCCAGGTAAGTTTTTTTTTTCATTAAATGAAACAGTTTCTACCCGTTTTAAAGGGAATAACCCGACCCAACCCCTTTTTAATCCCAAATCCACGTCTCCAAACCCCATTTTTCTCCCAATTACCCTTCTATCTTAGCGATTATTCTCCCTCCCTTCTCCCCTTGCAAATTTTTGTGGGTCAATCCGTAACACGACGCAAATTCCGCACTCCTCTCTCTCGATCTTCATCTTCCTCAACTAGTGCGAATGGGTGGGGACAGTTGTGACAGTTTAATTTTGCATTGTGTGACAATGGTTTTGATTTGGGATGTAGGTGTAGTGCTATGTGTGTTTTATATTTGGGTAGTTCGAAGTCTTGAGTAGAATTACTTTATTTTTGCTTGCATGTGGGTATAGAGTGATTTGGGAGTTGGATGTGCATGTTGAGAAATCGCATTGGGGTTGGTCACTTGGCTCGAATTGTTGGTTTACTAAATTGTAGTAGGTATTTGAATTTTTGGAGTTGAAATTCCCTCTATTTGCTCTTGTCTTGAGTTTGTTGCAGATGGTTGTTTGAATATGTTTGTGGGACATGAATTTGGCGGTGTTGGCTGGATGATATTGTGCATTCATGGGTATATATTTATAGTGTGAAGTCTTGAGTATCACTACTTGCTTCTTGAATCATGGAATAATGCGTGAAGATCTTAATCTAAGTGTGAGGTTGAGTGTTTGTGGCTACTAATGTGGTGCCTATATGGTTGTATAAATGTGATCAACAGGTTGGCATGTTGTCATTCATTCTTGGGAAGTCTAAGTACCGAGGATGAATCATTGCACGACATAAGTGTAGGGTGATGTATGTGCATCACCCACGAATCATTGTGTCTATGTGTTGTGGGCTGAATTGTATTCTGTTTGCAGGAAATCATGTCAAGCTCCCAAAGACCCAATAAGGCAGTTGCCACCTCTAGCCAAAGAAAGCTTGTGCGAAGTGTGGGGAATGTCCCACCCGCACCTGCAGTTCCCAAGGGCCAAAACAGGCGATTCGGGGTGAAAGTTGTGACCAAGGAAGGTAAGGCATGGTGGAAAAAGCACACTGAAGCATCGTATTTCTTTGACATTTGCATTGACAGGGACAACTTGGCGCGGGAGTTCCCACAGATATTGAGGTGGATCAAGGAGTTGCATATGGAGTTTATCTTTGCAGAGCCGGAAGAGTGCAACTTGCACATGGTCCGCGAATTCTATGCCAACTGGGCACCAAACACGAGATCGCATTTTGTTACTGTGCGAGGAGTTAATGTGCCTATCACTCCCGCAGGTATCAATGATATATTAGGTACAGCACAGGACACTGATCCACTAGTGCTTATAGGGTTGAAAATATGCCTTCCATACCGGGTCATTCGACATACACTGTGTGGTCCTCAGTCCATGGCGCAATGGACTAAGTACAGTAGGAAGAGATATCACCAAACTCTTCCCTATGCTCACATGCTTAGGGAGACGTGAGTCTAGCTAAATATTGTCATGAATTGTGTGATACCGGCTCTCCACTATACGGATATTACCCGGGATAGGGTTTGTTTGGTCTATGCATTGATGACGGCTATAGAGTTAACTATCAGAGTTGTGACGACTCGCAAAATGATAGGTTGAACTAGAGCCTAAACGTGAGGGTTAATGTCAAGAGTTAAGGGGTTTAGTGGTTAAACGTTAAGATACGTACTAGACCCGTAGTTTAAAAGACCTTTGAGGTTGGGTTGAAGGTTGCAAGGTCAAGAGCCAAGCCAAAAGGGGCAACCCTAAGCCAAAGGCCAAGGCAACCCTAAGCCAAAGGCCAAGGCAACCCTAAGCTTGGCCAAACACTGCCCAAGGACCACGACCACTTTCACGGCCAGTGGTCTTGACCACGGTCCGTGAAAGGGCTCGTGAAGGTCCCTTAGGCATGTGTGAGGCATGTCATTGAGACCTAGCCACTGCCAAGGAACCACGACCTTCACCACGACCCGTGGTCTTGACCACAGATCGTGGTAGGTCTCGTGGTCTTGCCTTGGCATTATGGGAGCCAAGGGTAGATAAAACACCATCTAGCCACTGCCTACCATCACCACGAGGGTCTTCACGACCCGTGGTGCCACCCGTGGTTGCCAAGGCAGTGTGTACAAGATTGGTGCCAAGCCAAGGCTCTCCTTCACGAGCTACTTCACAGCTCGTGGTCATGACCACAGGCCATGAGAAGGCTCGTGGGATTGCCTTAGCTTGTTGAGGGTTGTGTCAAGTTGAAGAGGCTACTGCCTAAAAGACCATGGGCACCACCACGAGCCGTTGTACCATAGACAGTCTGTACAAGTGGACGTGTAGACCACTTAGGCTCAAGGGAAGCAAGGCAACATTGCCTAGCTACTGCCCCATGACCACGACCATCACCACAACTCGTGGTCTTGACCACGGATCATGGGAAGTCTTGTGGACTTGCCTTAGCCTTGGAGGTCTTGGAAAGTTGGAGGGGCACACTAGTCAAGGGACCACGGGCACCACTACGAGCCGTGGTTCCCCTCACAACCCGTCAAAGTGGGAGTGGTCCCTGACAGGGTTGCCCAATTTAGGGAGTTTTAAGTAATTTCCCTTTCATTAATTATTAAGTGGGGTTGATTTTAAATGGTTTATATCATATATATAAATAGTTTTAAGTCTTAAAACACTTCATTATCCCATTATAACCCAAGACCCCAAATCAAAACCCAACTACCCTCCTCTCCAAATATCTTCTCTCTAGAACCTCCATTGAAGAACCAAGAAAGAGATCAAGGAAATCTTGAATAAGGGAGCTTTTCAATATGAATTTAGTTGGATTATACACCTAAGGTATGGGAGTTCTTCATCCTTGGGAAGCTATCACCCAAGGAGCCCTTTCAAAAGCTTTTAACTCCATTCTAGAAAACCCAATTAGCTAGGGTTTCAACTCAACTCCATGGATTCCTTTCAAAGTCACTTTTAAAGGTTGAATTATGTTTGTTTATGAATATAAGACTGATTTTATATGATTTTAACTCAAATTCTTCAAGAATCCATGAGACCCCAACCCTAGCTATGGTTCTTTACTTTACATTATGTGATGGTTTTGCAATTTGGTCCAATTGATTGGATGTGAGTTAATTATGATGAAATTGCATGATCTAAGTATTATTATGCATGTATATTTGATTAACCTAAGATTCTAAGGTGAATTGATGAGGCCTAGGGATATGTCATGAAAGAGGCAAATTGTGGGTTTAGATATAACCTTCTAAGAATGGTGAACTTCTTGATGAATTGCCTTAGATTAGTTCACCTAAACATGAATTGCTTATAAGCAAAGCTTGTAGACATGAACTAACTTGATTAAGGCTTATATGAATGATCATGTTTGTGTAGTGTTGGGGTTGAGTTTATATGTTCCTATATGACTATAATTGATCAAGAATGAGGCATGTGGTTAGGTTACCTTAAGAATTAGGTATATATGGTAATCATGTGAGGTAATTCTTGAGAGTAAAGCTTGTAACATGAAGACGACTCCTAAGGCCTTAAGGTTAATAGCCAATATGAATGAGCTATGAATGTTGATGCTTTAAGAAGGAGGCTATTATGCATGTTAAATTGTATATGGTGCTATTGTGGAAGGACTTCACCCACATGACCTACAATATGAGTATATGAGCTTATACATGTAATGAATGAACTACTTCAATTATGATTATATACATGTCTACTACAATGAATGTTAGATGTGTTGATTTACATGGTCTATGATCCTTGAATGCAATGTATGTGAATTATGCATGATTGTGATATTATCTACATTCTTATGAACACTTTGAGAGGAAGTGTCTATGATGATAATGTTGTTGATTGTGTCATTACACTACTAAAAAACTGCTAAAAAACGACGGAAGAAAAAGCGACGGACAACGTCGCTCCAAAAAAGCGACGGACTAAGAGATGTCGTCCGTTGCTTTTTAATTAAAATAATTATTTTACAAAAAGCGACGGACTGCATCTCTTAGTCCGTCGCTTTTTATTAAAAATAATTATTTATAAATTAAACAATAACCACGTTGTCCGTCGTTTTAATTTATTTTATTTT
>JAJOOR010010868.1:0-66300 GCA_036250505.1 Solanum acaule
TCCTATATTACTTCAGTTGAAAGGTGCAGTTCATTAGCATAAAGTTGACGTTTTCTCCAAAGGGGGAGATGGCGTGCTTCGTTACCAGGGTCGCTTATGTGTTCCTAATGTGGGTAGGTTGAGGCAGCAGATTCTTACAGAAGCTTATAACTCCTGGTATTCCATTCATCTAGGTAACACTAAGATGTATTGTGATCTATGGGAAGACTTTTGGTGGAACGGCATGAAGAGAGACATAGAAGGCTTTATGGGTAAGTGTCCTGACTGTCAATAGGTTAAGGTAGAACATGAGAAACCAGGAGGTATGAATCAAGAGATTAACATTCCTACATGGAAGTGGGAAGTAATAAACCTAGACTTCATTACGGGCTTACCTTGTACTCGCCAACCACATGACTCCATTTGGGTGATAATGGACTGAGTCAGTAAGTCACCTTACTTTTTGGCTGTCAAGACTACAGATTCAGCGGACGACTGCACCAAACCTTACATCAATGAGATATTTAGGGTGCATGGGGTTCTCTTGTCTTTCATCTTAGATAGAGGTCCTCAGATTACCTCTCATTTCTGGAAATTGTTTAAGAAAGGTCTTAGTACTCAGGTAAATCTCAGTACAACATTTCAGCCACAGATGGATGGTCAGGCAGAGCGTACCAATCAGACCTTAGAGGATATGTTGAGAGCTTGCGTGATTGATTTCAAGGGTAGTTGGGATGATCACCTATCTCTTATAGAGTTCGCCTATCATAATAGCTTCCAATCTAATATTCAAATGGCCCCATATGAGGCACTATATGAGCATAGATACAGGTCCTCGATTGGTTGGTTTGAAGTAGGTGAAGTATCCTTGATTGGGCAAGATTTGGTTCATGAGGCTATAGAGAAAGTTCAACTCATCAGAGATAGACTAAAGACAACTCAGAGTCGTCAGAATGCAGATGTCAGGAATGTTTGAAATTGATTATTTGGTTTTCCTGAAGGTGTCGCCTATGAAGGGGGTGATGAGATTTGGCAAGAAAGGAAAGCTCAGTCCTAGATAATGAGGTCATTAAAGAATCCTGAAAAGGGTTGGTAATGTGGCATATGAGTTAAAGTTGCAAGCAGAACTAGTAGCGGTTCATCCAGTCTTTCACATTTCCTTGTTAAAGAAGTGTGTGGGTCATCTAACATCGATAGTACCATTAGAGAGTGTGGTTGTGAAGGATAGTCTCACTTATGAAGAAGTGCTAATTGAGATGCTTGATTGTCAGGCTCATAGGTTGAGAAATACGGATGTCGCCTTAGTGAAGGTTTTATGGAGGAGTAAGTCTGTTAAGGGAGCTACTTGGGAAGCAGAAGCAACCATTATGTGCCAGTTTCCTCACCTCTTTCCTTCCCATACCTTTTTAGCTTGAGGTACTAGTTCCTCTCTAGTCTCTCAGTATACTCTTAACTTATTCAATCTCAATATCTTGTTCCCTTAGTTATTCTTGCATTTCAGCATATTTGCATGTTCATGGAACTCAGTTCAATGAGATATTAGTTTCTAGTACTTAGTGGTAGGGATTGCACCTCCTTCCCTCCATACTTAGCTTCTTTAGACTTCATTCGAGGATAAATATTCCCAAGGGGGAGATATTGTAACACCTCAGATTTGACAAGAAGGAAAAAATGCAGCTTTCCAGGATCTGGTGTCAGAACCAACGGAAGCCACCGACGGACCGTGTATCAGACCACAGACCGTAGGTGGGGTCTTGTCATTGGGTTCAAGACTTAGGGGTCTCTCATCCTACCCATGGTCGATATGTATGGTCTGTGGTTGGACCTACGGACCGTAGGTGAGAGTTAACAACTATTTAGAGAAATATAGCTTTTAAATTAATTTCAAATTGTAATATCATTTAGCACAAATTTTTTTGGTGGCCCATAACCTATCAAATTAAGATAATTGAATCCTCTTTGCAACGCCATCGAATTTGCTTAAATCCAAGATCGGAGTAAAATGTTGTGCTTCTTTTAGTGAAGCCCTGTCGAGCTAAGCAGCAAACCACGACCCAGTTGACGGGTAGTGGTTCAAACGTAGCCCGTCCCACGTGAGTGGAACTTCGTCAACATTAAGTCAGGGTCCTTTCTGTCCCTTCCCCTATACTTTAGGTACTTAAACTACATAGTTTGATGCCTAAACTACGTCTTTTTACTCAGTATAAGCCTAATAATCTAGTCAAACATACCCAGAACACTCATTTTAAAAAAATCATCCAAGTTAGAACGAAAAGAAGAGAAAGAGGCCCCAGTTTCTTTCAAGAATAAGCAGCGGTGTTCTTAAAAATTCGGCCCCAAAATCAAAAATATTTCTCTGTAGATTTTTTCACCAAGCATGTGGGATTTCACTAAGGGGTTCCTTTAACTCATTAGGTCGCTAGAATTTAGTTAGTTCATCAGATACTCATAAACTATTCAAACATAGGGTTTTTAGATTTTCAAGATTTATTGTGATTATGGTTCCTTTGATCTAAATAACTTGTTTCTTCACAATTTAGTATAATTCCTTACATAGAACTTAGAACTCTAGCTTGTCTAAATTTATCCTAGTTCATGAATTATACTTGCTAGGCCAGTTAGACAAAAATTCATGCTTCAAATTTCAAATGTCATATTCTCATTATGTAAATGTTGCATTCTCAGTTAGCATGTCAGATTTTGAGCTATTCATATTTAGTGCATTTTAGCTTTATGAATATTGAGATAGGAGTAGAATCAACAACGAGTTGGACTAGGCTTCAATGTACCCTCAATGTCCTAGAGCTAAGTCCTCGCATAGGTTTTTAACCCCCCCCCCCTCTATTGGGCATCAGTTTTAGTGATCACACCACAGTCATGTCTCTATACCCCTAACAAAGTATATTGGGTCATCTCGATGGAGCGTAGACATCGGACTCCACGTTTAGCTCACGTGGTTTTTATCGGTTAATAGTAGCTCTCACAGTCAGACTCTTAGTGCATTGACTAGGTTTTCAGCAGTGACTTCAGTATACAGTTCAACATGTTATCTTCATTATTAGTACTTGGTCATTGCATTCAGTTAATCTTTCAGTTATACTTCAGTACATATTTATATCCTTGTTCAAATTATATTATTGCGCAATTATATAATTATTCATATTATATACTTTGTTCAACTTATCATATATATTACTTGCATGCTTAGTACATCCCAAGTACTGACACATACTTTGTGATACATCGTTTCATTATGTAGGTTCAGGCCCTCATCATCCAAATCATGTTTAGATCGATTGTCGATTCGACTTCAGCAGCTTCAGTGGTGAGTCCACATACTTCGAGGACAATAGACATGCTTTTTATCTTAGTCTTTATTTCCAATTTTCGATTTTGTTAGAGTTACGTGGGGGCATGTCCCACCAACTCAATTTAGTAGAGGCTTTTCAAACATAATAGTAGATTTAGCTCGAGTTGTTAAGTGTTGTTTCAGTCATCAGTAAACTCTTATTATATCTTATATATTCAGACTAATTGGGTTCTTCCCTATTCCAGATATCCACTGTTTTTATCTTCCACATACATTTTCAGTATGCTTGATATATGCCAAAATCAGGGTTAGCTTGGGGTCACTCATTTTCCTAGGTCTTGTGTTACGTCTAGGGGTAGCCTCAGGGCGTGAGAATCTGATAATGCAAGGTCCTACACTTCTCCTCTTCTCTATCGTGCTAGTGATCGAGTGCTTGATCGTTAAAGACTTGGTGATTCCTCATGTTCAGAGGACCATATCACCTTTACTTTGTTTTTTAATGTTTTTTGTTTTCGAATGTTGTACATGGTGTATGGGTTACATACCTACCACTTACTTTTGAGTATTAGATTGGCTGGTGAAGACTATGTGTAGATTTTCGCTTTTATGTAAAACTCTTTTATGATATGAGATTTCCTATTTTAATTCTCACATTTCCTATTATTTTGTGTTGTATATATGTCAAGTGGCTTGTTTAGGACCTCTCGGGGTCTTCTACACCTTGTAATGTCTAGGATGTACTTTGGGTCGTGACATAACTCATCCAACTCCTTACAACTATAGGTAACTATTACATTCACCTACTTTTGTTTTGGATCAGTATTACTTGGCAGGCCTTCTTGAGGATGAGAATTGTTAGTTGTTATGACTTAGGACTACAGCCTATTATATATTTACTGCAGTAAATTAGGTTTAGTGTTCCTTAAATAACTTCTTTACCTAGTCTCTAGGAGTTTGCTTATGTTCAGCATATGTGTTGCTAAGTTTTAGGACCATGAAGTTAGTTCTTTATTACAAGTGTAAGTCTTAAGCAGTGAAAACAACAGACTGCATTTTCAAATAAAGTTATCTCTTCTTTCTTGTTCTTCATTGCTTTATAGTTCTAATCTTTCATTATTCATAAATTCTCCTTTATTTTTTTCTAGGTTTCCACCTTAATTAACTACAATTGGTATCAAACCTTTTTATTCTTGAGGGACTTGTGTGTGTTCATTAATCTGTTTTAGTAAATTCCATGGACGAAGAAGCAAGT
Organism: Solanum acaule; assembly: GCA_036250505.1. NCBI lineage: Eukaryota > Viridiplantae > Streptophyta > Magnoliopsida > Solanales > Solanaceae > Solanum > Solanum acaule. The sequence continues at coordinate 4,542 of JAJOOR010010868.1, forward strand.
TTTTCTTCAATAGAACAACCAACTTTCAATGGAGAAAGTTATCAGATATGGGCAGTCAGAATGCAGACATATCTAGAAGGTTTGGATCTCTGGGAAGCTGTAGAAGATGATTTCGAGATTGTTCCCTTACCAAAAAATCCCACAATGGCGCAGATTAAAAATCACAAGGAAAGGAAAACCATGAAATCAAGGGCAAAGGCATGCTTGTATACAACAATTTCATCCACCATCTTTTCACGTATCATGTCCTTGAAGTCAACAAAGAGGTATGGAATTATCTCAAGACTGAGTATGAAGGGGATGAAAGAATTTGAGGGATGCAAGTGCCAAATTTAGTACGTGAGTTTGAGCTGCAAAGGATGGAGGAAAGTGAAACCATAAAAGAGTATTCTAACCAACATCTTAATACAGCAAATCGAGTCTGACTATTTGGTTCCACTTTTAACGATTCAAGGATTGTTGAGAAAATCCTTGTAACAGTACCTGAAAGATTTGAGGCTATTGTTGCAACCTTAGAAAATACTAAGGACTTAGCGGAGCTCTTAAGTGCTTTTCAAGCACAAGAGCAACGATGTGTAATGAGACAGGAAGGAGTTGTTGAAGGAGCCCTATTAGTTAAACACCAAGATGATGGAAGAAATAAGAAGAATCAGAACAGGAAGATACAAGGACAAAATAGTGAGAATTTTTTAAAAGCAAGAAGGCTAACTACCCTCTTTGTCGGCATTGTGAAAAAAAAAGGTCACCCTCCTTTCAAATGTTGGAGGAGACCTGATGCAAAATGCAGCAAGTGCAATCAACAGGGTCATAAAGCTGTAATTTGTAAAGCCAAAATTCAGCAGCCTGAAGTTGAAGCTCAAGTTGCTGATCGAGAAGAAGATCGCCTTTTTGTTGCAACTAGTTTCACAAGCCTAGATTCAAGTGAAAGTTGGTTAATTGATAGTGGTTACTCTGACCACATGATATTTGATAAGATGTTGTTCAAAGAATTGTGGAACACTAAGACAAACAAAGTTAGAATTGAAAATGGTGACTAAATATAACTTGTACATGTTGAAATCATCAAATCATCATTCTGAGAATGACTTGAACAAATGTTGATTTTGGTCAGCTAAAATTAAGAAACTTAAAATTCATCCAAAGCTTCAAATCACACTAAACAACCATGCCGCTCTAACAAGGCCATATATTACCCTCTGAACATAGTGAAATAATAAATTCTTTGATTGGACCTTGCCAACCACAAATGTTATCCATTTTGAAACTTCTAAAACTAAAAAAAAATAATCCCCAAAACACACCTTATTACCTTCGGAATTTGTGACACACCCATCTCCACAATCATAAATATCAATCTAACACTATGGAGAGGTTCAAAGGGAAGAAAATAAAGGAAAATTATAAACTGATCCTTGGGGACGTTACACATTATTTATTGGGTTAACATGGATACATTATAGAAAAGAAGAATAAGAAGCATTAATATTACATTTCTTTATTAAGAGGTAATATTCAACCAAGCAAGAGAATGGAAGCAAGCTGACATAAGATTGACAGTGCAATAGGATCGGTTCAACATCTTTGGAGGCCTAAAGCCAAACACACAACGGAGACCCTATTTTTTTAAAAGGAACGATCATCATATATTATTTATTTAAATTCGACTCTTCTAGGTTTTTAGATGCAAATATATTAATTAATATTTTTTAATCGATTTGTTCAAGCAATTCCTATTTATGGGAACATTGTCATATTAATAGCTTATAAAGTAAGAATATCAACTATAATTTTTTTGAAGAAACAATATAATATTAATTTATAATAAGAAAATTTAACTCAAATTTTTTTAAAGTTATTATAATGATATCGAAATAGTGTTACACTGCTTCATATTTTGAATTAAATTTTGATCTTTTTGCACACTATATGATGCAGCAGATTTTAAAGAATGCAGTAGGTTTGGCTTTTTGTGAGACTTCAAAATATTCAACAATAATAATAGAATAAGAATAGTGAATATGAAAAAGGGAAAAGTAAATATAAAATTTCAATTAAAATTATACTTACAAATGATGTAAGCATATTAAATAATGATCTATTATGATAAAATAATTATTGATAACCTTTAAAAATAAGAATTAACTTATAGCCTGGTAAATATACTAATTAATTGACAAACTATCACAGATCAATATATTGTTATAATGTATACCTTAAATACTAAAAATTACTGAGAACTTCAGAATGGGCATGAACTAAAAGAGGAAGACCAAAAATAAGAGTAAGAATAAGTGTATATGATTTAATTGACATAGGTTGATATCATACCAAAATATTTAACATGTATACTTGTAATTTAATTGTAATAATTCAAGTTTATTCATTAGTTTACATATGTGTCCTATTTTGTAATGAAATAAATAAAAGTGATATAAAATATTCAACTGTTGAATTCATTCCACCAACGCACTACAATATGGTACTTAATTTAAAAATTCTAGTCTAAGACTAAATGATTTTTTCCACCCTTCGTTATCAATAAAAGGTTCTTGACATGATCGATTCTAGCTATAAATATTTCTTTCCCATCACGAAAAAAAAAAATCATTCTCATTGTTCTACAAATCTCAACTATTTATATCTATAGAAAATGATTCTCTACTATTGTCTTTCATCATCATCCATAAGAACAAAGCATGATTTTCTACAAAGATAGGTACTGAAGATTTTCAGAAAAAGGCTCAATAAATATGACTATAGCATGTGTGTGTGAGTATTAAGAACAATAAGTAGGAAGTTGTACCACGGGAAAATATTTTACATAGACATAATCAATCGTGGCAATCCCTTTTTCCAATGACAAAGTGTGTACTAAAAATATTTTGTCTCTAACTAGAATTTATGAATTTTAGTATTAAAAGTTCGACAAAATCTTAAGTTTAGAGTTCTTATGCCTTAAGAAAACTAGAGTATTGTATTGCAGTGTATTGTTTCAATGAATTCCACGTTGGGATATATTATATCAATTCAATTTACATTGTTACATAATATCACATATCACTTACAATTAAAAATAAATTACACTTCTACATGTAATTATTTTTGTACGATATCACGAGTGCTCAAGAAATGTGAAGTTGCTTCTAGTCAAATGATAATTTCAGACAAATCATTTTTTGTAATTTGCATGATAAAGTTGTAGTAAGGTGGTATCCAAAATCAAAGCTTTAATAAGAATAAGGCTAGATTGAATGCATTATGATACCATGACCAAGTAGGCATGTAATATAAATTAATCGTTGCAAGGAGAAATGTTATCGTATAGAACCCCATATTGTGTGACAGATTATGAAAGATAATATCTAATTTCTTATTTGATAACTATACAACTCTTTGTATCATCATATACCAAAAGCAAAGGAAGAAGAAGTAGAAACTTGTTTTCTTATTAATATTTTGAGGTGGAATTATGAGGTTGAATGCTCAAAAGATAAAGCAATGTTTACCAGAAGAATATGTGCAATACATCCTAAGGACTTCCCCACCTCCCAATAGAGATAAGCCTATTTATTTTCCGCTATGAATAATTGAAACTATTGGAAAGTTTTCTTTAAAAAGCTCTTGTACATCAGGCATAAAGTGGAACTACAAGAGATCTTTTATTATATTTGAGCAAAGAAGGTCAAATTCAAAATGACTTTCTTTGTATGGAGGGGTTGGAAATATAGTGTTCAAATGAATATTATTATACAAAATATGTGGATTCAGTTGGACTCAAAATATTTGTGTTGCCAATATTCTAAACAAGGGATCATGACTCACTTATTTCTAACCTCTGGTTGCTAATTTTCAAAACATAAGTTATAATAGATTAAAATTATCTCAGGTACTACTAAAATGGTGGACAACCACAGTTTGTCAAAAGCTGAAGAAGATATTCATAACAGTATCATTCATCATTTTGTGGAACTTGTAGATTAGGAAAATAGTAAAAGTAATGGGAAAATTGACTTTTTCAACGGTTGAATTTTCAATGTAAACGTTTATATTTGAAAACTAGTGAAGATTACATACCTTCAACCACACCAAAATTCTATCAGTTGGCCAGAATTGTGGATTACATAGACGGCAAAGGGTCAAATATATCTCTGTACTATAGGAAATAGTTTAAATATACTCCTAGTTATACTTTCGGGCTAAATATACCCCTCCCGTTATACTTTCGGGCTAAATATACCCTTATGACTAACAGAGGACACATGGACAGCTAAAATACCCGCCCCACCCCAATAATTTAACCCGGCCTAATTATAACATTGACCCACCCACGTCCTCTTATCAATGAACTTCAAGAAGGGATGGCTACAGAGCAACCTTTGGTCGAATTTCAGCTTGTAGGCTGATACAAATTAGTTTTCAAAGAATGTAAATCCAGATGTCTGAATGAAAAAGTGATCCTAACTTATCATGCATTGTCCTTCTCCACATATTTTTGAATTTCATTCAATTTCCAGCTAAGCATTCAAACCCACGCACAAATTTACATATAGGAGTAACACAGTAGTATCTTGAGATCCAAAGGATAAAATAGGATATGAAAAGGGAAAGTGATCAGTGCAGAAACATATTTGAGGGAATTTGGTTTTAACCTAAGAGATTTCTGGTTGATCTATCATTTTATTTCGTCTTGCTCAAGATCGTCATCGATAGTAGCTGTGAGGAGATAAAATATAAATTGGGTGGGTCAATGTTATAACTAGGCCGGGTTAAATTATTGGGGTGGGGTGGATTATATTCGAATTTGATTTATTTTAAATTGAATATTTCATTTAATCTTAGTTGTCCTCGTGTCCTCTGTTAGTCATAAGGGTATATTTAGCCTGAAAGTATAACTGAAGGGTATATTTAGCCCGAAAGTATAACTAGGGATATATTTAACCTATTTCCTATAGTACAGGGGTATATTTGACCCTTTGTCGTTACATAGAGAAGTACGAACCCAAGCCTTAATAACTATTTTTTAGTTCGAAGCCATAAGAAAAAAACAACCAAAATACAATACAGATGGGGCATCTTAGGGAAATCCAGATGGTAATTCTTATGGTTACTATATAAGAATCATAAAGGAGATTTAGTGTATACACAAGGAGAGGAAGTTCCAGAAATTAAAATTATAAACGCAGAGAAAAATTGCTATCGAGAAATATATATACCATTCTATATTTATGGGGATTTTCTAGGGAGGTGGAGACTAACTTTCTAGTTCTTATCAAAATTCTCTCAGGGGACTGGGAGATTCCATGGCACATAACAAATTTACTTTCATTAAGTTAACATAGATAACAAAAGGTGATTCTTACACAGATCTACATAGAAGTAAACACACTAGTAGATTACATTGCTAATCTAGCTTTTGATAAGGAAGAAAGAATCATTTTTACTACATTTACAATATTTCCAACTAAAACAAACTTATTTTGAATTTGGACAGGCAATAAATGCCCAACTTGAGGATAAAAATTTAGAAGATAAACAAAAACATCAGGGAAGAGGAGGAATACGTGATCATAAGACTATAAATATAAATTTTTTTCTATTTTATCAGATGGTCATACACCACTAGGTCATCACCAAATACATAGGAGAAGGATTCAACTCATGCTTCAACAAAAATTCAAACCACAATGTCAAAAATATTACATTAATTATGGGGGAGTAAGTAAATAAAACTAAATTGGTACCTAACAAGAAAAATGATAAATCATATCATTGGCACAAAAGGCTATTGGATCTGCGAGATCCTAAAGAGGAACACTTTTAGAGAAATCACCCAATTGATAGGCAACTATAGATAGAAGAACCTTATCGATTTAAAGCAGGAAAATCTCCCCAGAGATGTTACGACAATTGCTATAAATCAATGAGAACTTATTAATGAATGAGTAGAAGGGAAAAGATGCATATGAGAATAACAAAACACTCACCAACTAGAAAAAGATCACATTTCAGAGACAATCATAGAAGATCCAGAGCTTTCTACGGACCTCAAAGGTCGGACTCAAATATAAAACCCTTAGTTTACATATTTCACTTAAGTGTGGACCAATGTGATATTATTTTTGAAGCTTCTAGATAGGATCAAAATCAATATTTTTGGCTAGGCCGGTCAGTTTTGGGTCGAACTTTTATTGGACCTAAGTGTTGTTAACAAATAAAGACCTAGTAAGACAAAAAGTGTCTAAAAATATTCTTTTAGATAAAGTAAAGAGAAATTTTGAATTTTGTTGTCTTAAACTAATGTTATGTTTAAGGTATTAAAATTTTATTTAATCTTGTATTCTACGTGGGATGTTGAAAATAAAGAGTTATCAAATTAGAAAAGAGATATTATTTTTCATATAGACAAAAAAGAACATAAAACAAATAAATTGAAATAGAGAATATTTTTCAAGAGTCTCTACCTTACTATTAAACTTATATCATCTATATTTCATGAAAAACCAAGACCTTATCAAACTCTATTGATTTAAGAAAAGAAACACGAGTATTGAATGGTCGTGTAAAGAACCTTAAATAGTCTATTTTGCATAATAGATAAATAGTAGTGTATTATTTTTCTAAATGACACATTTTACTCCTAAAATTTAATAGTTTATATTTTATTTTTAACTTTAATTTGTTTATTAACTAAATTTCTTTTATATTTAAAAGTTATAGGGAAAAAAACTTTAGTACTTTTCAGATATAGTAAAACTAAACAAGGTAGTTTTTACATTTCTCATTTAAATGGGTCAAAACTAAACCTATATTTTTCTGATATTGAACTTTAAAGTAGAGTACCATTTTGTCATGGAGAATGTGTTAAGCCACTTTTTAACCCATCCATTTCTTATCTAATTTACTTTTACCCTATGAATTATAGATGGATTGAATGATTACCTATTTATGTTGAATCTTTCTAATCCACCAAAATTTTATGCAACCCGCCCATTTGTCATCACAATTCTTGATTATCCACGATTGGCTCTCGTTTTCAACTTCTTTTTATTTTTATAATTAAACATTATCTCCATTGATCATTTATGTCCTTCTCCACTTCAAATGTATTTTGTTTATATGATCATTATGACATGTTTAAAATCATATAATTTAAAAGCTTCTTTAATTTTTTAAATTTCATGTTGAGTTAAATAATAACAGTAAAATATATTGTCCTTGTCACGCCCCGAGGCTATCCCCTTGATGTAAACACGGGACCTAGGATCATGAGTGGCCCCAACCTAACCCTGAACTGGCATATCATAAGCATACTTCAATTTACTGAATTAAAGAGATATTTTGCAGATGAGATAATTAACTAACGGTGGGGAATACCCAAAACTGGTTTGAATACATAAATACTAAAATTAGAGTTAAAGATACTAAACTATAACTCAAAATGCTAAAGTTGAATCTGTCTATGTCTTAAATAAGCCTCTAACTGACTAGAGATACTGGGACATGCCCCCAGCTAACTCTAGTAAAAACTGAAACTAAAATGAAATACTGAAATAGAAAACATGTCTATTGTCCTAGAAGTATGAGGACTCACCACTGATGCTGCTGAATATGGATCGGGAATCGATCTACACGTGATCTGAATGCTGAGGACTTGAACCTACATCACGAGAAGATGTAGCGCAGAGTATGCGTCAGTACTTGAAAGGTACTGAGCATGTAGGATAGGATAAAGCTGAACAAGCATATAACTGAACAAAGCATACTGAGCAATGATATAATCTAAACATGATAAAGATATTAAGATATACTGAAAATGAACTAAACTGAATGTAATGACCAAGTACATGACATGCTAAAATTGAATACTGAAATATATCTGAAACCTAGTTAAATGCACCAAAGTCAGACTGTGGGAGCTACTAATAACCGACATAAAACCACATGGGCTAAACGTGGAGTCTGATGTATACGCCCTATCGATAGGACCTAATATACCTTGTCAGGGGTATAAAGGCATGACTGGCGTGATCACTAAAAATTAATGCCCAACAGAGGGGACCTATAAACCTACGGGGACACATAGTTCTGGGACTATGAGGGTGACTGACCCTAGTCAAACTCGGTTTTAAGCTTACTCCCAACTGGAAATGTGTTCAGTACAACTTAACTAAAATATACTGGATAGCTCAATATTCTGACATGCTAACTGAAAATGCAACATTAAGCACTGATAATGAAACATTTGAAAACTGAGGCATGTATATATGTTTATCTGTCCTAGCTAGTGTAATTCATGAACTAAATGAATCTACACAACTAGGGTTTTGAAATTCATGCAAGGAACTAAGCAATAGTGTTACAACAACATGTAAATTTGATTAGGAATATTTTAATAGCTAAATCACAACAATTCTCTAAAGTTTAAGAAAACCATAGGTCTAAATAATATGAAGGGAATCAAGAATTTGACTGAATTTTAGGGGCCTAATGGGTGAAAGGAACCCACTAGTGAAATATGCACATACATGGTGACGAATTCCATGAAGAAAGTATTCGATTTCGGAGCTGGAATTGAAGGGAACTTCCTGCGTTCTTGGAAAGGTTTTGGTCGACTGTTTCTTCTCATTTTGCTCTAGTTTGATCAATTTTTGGAGAATTAATTGACAAGGGTAAGTTCTTATTTAATTAATGGGCTTAAACTGACCAAAACGACGTAGTTTAGGGGTTAAACGACGTAGTTTAGGTGTCCAACGCATAGGGGAAAAACAAATGACCCTCACTTAAAATCTATCGAAGCCATCGATGGCCCCTGATCGACGAATCATGGACTGACAGACGGTCCTTCCTGGCAGGGCTTCGTTTGGCTTCAGAGGACAGAAACCTGGGGCCTGAACCACAGACCGAGACCACGGACCATGGTCCCACCTATGGTTCGTAGGTCCTGGCGTGGTTCTGGACTTTGACTGAAAATTCTGGGTGGAGTTGAGGTGGCCAACCACAGACCCCACCTATGGTCCGTGGGTCAACCTACGGTCCGTAAGTGGCCTCCGTCGGTGGCACCTGTAACTTCTGGAAATTTGTAATTTGGTATTTCTAACATATGGGGTGTTACATTTTCTTCCCCTTGGGAACATTCGTCCTCGAATGAAGACTAAACTAGTTAGGTATGGAGGGAAAAAACAGCAAACCTACCACTTGGTACTGAAAATTAAAATCGGACTAAACTAAGTTCCAAGAACATGCAAATACGCTGAAAATGCAAATATAACTGAAGGAACATGATACTAAAACTAAATTCATGCAAAAGTAAACTGAGGGACTAGAGGAGGAACTATTACCTCAAGCTGGAGTGGAATCAGAAGGAAAAAAATGAGGATACTTGGCCTTTATGGCTGCTTCTTCTTCCCAAGTAGCTCCCTCTACGGACTGACTCCTCCATAAAACCTTCACTGAAGCGACTTCTTTGTTTCTCAACCTTCGAACCTTACGATAAGAATTTCAACTGGCACCTCTTCATAAGTGAAACTATCCTTCGAAGCCACACTTTCTAATGGTACTATAGATGTTGGATCACCCACACTTCTTCAACAAGGAAATGTGAAAGATTGGATGGTCTGCTGCTAGTTCTGCTGGCAACTCTAACTCATAAGCCACTTTATCAACCCTTTTCAAGATTCTGTAAGGATCTACATATTTGGGACAGAACTTCCCTTTCTTACCAAATCTCATCACTCCCTTCATAGGTGACACTTTCAAGAAAATCCAATCATCAATTTGAAACTCCAAGTCCCTTCTCCTTACATTTGCATAGGACTTCTACGACTCTATATTGTCTTAAGTCTATCTCTAATGAGCTAAACTTTTTCCATATCATCAAGAACCGAATCTAGCCCTATCAAGGCTGCTTCACCTACTTCAAACCAAACTGGAAATCTACATCTGCCCCAATACAATGCCTTATAAGGTGCCATCTGAATACTGGAAAAGGTAGTTATTATTGTAGGCAAACTCTATGAGAGGTAGGTGATCATCCCAACTTCCCTTAAAATCGATCACGCAAGCTCTCAACATGTCCTCTAAAGTCTGAATGGTACTCTCTGCCTGACCATCTGTCTGTGGATGAAATGTTGTGTTAAGATTAACCTAAGTACCAAGACCTTTCTAAAATGATTTCCAAAAGTAAGAGGTAAAATGAGGACCTATATCTGAGATGATAGACATAGGAACCCCATGCAACCTGACTATCTCATTAATGTAGAGTTTAGCGTAGTCCTCCGCTGAATTTGTAGTCTTAACAGCCAAAAAGTGAGCGGACTTAGTAACTCTGTCTACTATTACCCAAATAGAGTCAAGATTTCTACGAGTATGAGGTAAGCCCGTAATGAAGTCCATGTTTATCACTTCCCACTTCCATGTAGGAATGTTAATCTCCTGAGTCATACCTCCTAGTACCCTATGTTCCACCTTCACCTCCACTACCAATGAAGATTCTGACCCATTCTGAACTATCACACCATCATCTGATATGTTCATAAGGCAAACTCCTAAGCGAGCAAGCCGGTGAACATCTTTTGCTAATTCCTTCCTTTCTTCCTCAATATATGCTACACTACCCGTAGATAGTCTTCTAAGAGCATCAGCTACTACATTGGCCTTACCAGGATGGTAAAACATATTCATGTCAGAGTCCTTGAGGAATTCAATCCATCTCCTCTGGCGAAGTTCAACTCTTTCTGGGTGAACACATACTGAAGGCACTTATGGTCTGTGAATACATCTACGTGAACACCATACAAGTAATGTCTCCAAATCTTTAGGGTAAATACTACAGCTCCGAGCTTGAGATCATGAGTCAGATGGTTCTACTCATGCACCTTAAGCTGTCTAGAAGTATAAGTTATAACATTACCTTGCTGCATCAGCACACAACTTAGGCCGACTCTAGATGCATCACAATAGATCACATAACCGTCTGAACCCCCTGGTAGAATCAAAATATGATTTGTAACCTAGTTTTCAGTTCTGAGAAGCTTTTCTCACACTCATCTGACCACTGAAACTTAACCTTTTTCTGAGTCAACTTAGTCAATGGAGAAGTTATGGATGAAAATCCTTCCACAAACCTTCTGTAATAACCAGCTAATCCCAAGAAACTTCTGATATCTGTAGAAGATATGGGTTTGGGCCATTGCTTCATTGCCTCTATTTTCTGAGAATCCACTCAGATCCCTTTGCTAGACACTATATGACCAAGGAAAGCAACTAATTGTAACCAAAACTCATATTTGCTGAACTTAGTGAATAACTGACGATCTTTGAGAGTTTGCCGGACAGCCCTCAAATGAGTTGCATGTTCTTCCTCATTCCTAGAGTAAATGAGAATATCATTAATAAATGCAATAACGAACAAGTCCAAATACTACTTGAACACCCTGTTCATTCCATGAAAGCTACAGGAGCATTGGTTAGTCCAAATGACATAACTACAAATTCATAATGACCATACCGAGTTTTGAAGGCTATTTTTAGGATGACACTATCGCTGACTCTGAGCTGATGATACCCGAATCTAAGGTTTATTTTCAAAAAATGACTAGCACCCTGAAGTTGGTCGAACAGGTCATCAATCCTGGGGATAGGGTACTTATTCTTGATTGTGACTTTGTTCAACTACCGATAGTCAATGCACATCCTGAGGAACCATCTTTCTTTTTCACGAACAACACTGGAGCACCTCATGGGGATATACTAGGTGTGATGAAGCCCTTATCTAGAAGGTCTTTCAACCATTCCTTCAATTTCTTAAGCTCATCTGGAGCCATTTTGTAAGGAGGAATCGAAATAGGCTGGGTATCTAGAAGGAGATCTATTTCGAAATCGATTTCCCTTTCGGGAGGAATTTCGGGAAGATATTCTGGAAACACTTCTGAAAACTCATTTACTACTGGAATTGACTCAAGAGTTGGGGTTTCGGAGTTTAAATCCTTAACCCGAACAAGATGATAGATGTACCCTATAGAGATCATCTTTATGGCCTTAAGGTACGAGATAAATTGACCCATAGGCATTGAGCTACTACCCTTCTATTCTAAGATTAGCTCATTTGGAAACTAAAAACGAACGATCCTAGTTCTACCATCGACAAAGGCATAACAGGAATGTAACCAATCCATGCCTAGAATGATATCAAAGTCTACCATTTCTAACTCTACAAGATCTACTTAGGTGACATTTTGAGAGACTGTGACAGGGCAATTTATGTATACCCATCTAGCTATAACTGGGTCACCAACTTGAGTAGAGACTGAGAAGGGTTCTGAGAGAGTTTCTGGACTGACACCAAAGTTTACTGCTATATATGGAGTTACAAAGGAAAGAGTATCCCCTGGACTAACAAAGCATAGACATCTAAATTAAAGACTCGTAACGTACCAGCCATATCAGGAGAATCTTCCTGATCGTGGCGAGCCTAGAGAGCATACAACATGTTCTGCGCTGACCGCCACATGTACCAGATGAAGCACCATGCTGAGTTGGGCAACCTGTTGGTGCGGCTGGAGTTGTAGACTGAGCCCTACTATTGTTACCTCCTTGTCCCTGCTTAGAAGAAGGGAAATCTCTCAGTATGTGACCAGTTTGACCACAACCAAAGCATCATTCCTTGCCTGCAAGACATTTGCCCGGATGGTTCTTACTACACTTTTGACAAGTTGGGTAGGTCCTGTTACCTGAAACACTCCCCTGAGACTTAGAACCTGATGCCCTACCTTTCTAATCCTGTCGAAACCTAGGAGATGGAGCACTAGCTGATGAAGGTGCTGGAGCTGAACACCTTTGCTTAAACCACGAGAAATTTCCACCACCTAATTTCTGCTTAGAGTACTCATAGTTCCCTGTTCTAGACTTTTTGTTGTCCTTTGCCTCTTCCTTAATCCTATCTCCCTCAACCTACTGAGCATCAGTCATAAGCATAAAGATATTCATATCCTCCAACAATATAGCATTTTTGCACCTTGTTTTTACTAAGTCAGATACCCCAAATAGAAACTTACTCATTTGTGCCCTGGGGTCGGCAACCATATGTGGAGCATACCTGGAGAGCTGGGTAAACTTAAGGTCGTACTCTTAGACCGTCATAGAGCCTTGTCGCAAATTCATAAATTCCTGAGCCTTAACCTCCCTCAACTCTCTTGGGAAGAACCTATCCAGAAAAGTTCCAGTAAAACACTCCCAAGTCACATGAGTTGCATTCTCACCTCTGTTGTCCTTTCACTGCATAAACCATATGTGAGCCACATCCTTAAGCTGGTAGGAAGCCAACTCTACCCTATCATTTCCAGTCATTTGCATCACTCTAAATATTTTCTTGACCTCATCAATGAAGTTTTGTAGGTCTTCACCAACTTGTGACCCTAGAAACTTAGTCATATTCATCCTAACGAAATCTCGGACCTTAGCTGCCACTAATCCACCACTAGCATATGCAGGAACTAGAACTTGCTGATTGTTCTAGTTGGCTACACTCTGAGCCAAGAGTTGGATAGCATTCCAAAACTCTGCATTCGAAACCTCATGGTCTGGGATCGGAGGAACTGCGTTGCGGGCATTAGCATTCCTTGCGTAAGCTCTACGAGGAGGCATGATCTGAAACGCATAATGTCGAGTTAGAAAGGAGATCATACCTACGCATGATAAGAATAACAAGAAAGTGAACTTTTTCCTAAAACACTTCGTAGCCTCCCTCTCATAGGTGTGGCGCACTTCACACTCATGAAAGGGACTCTACTTAGTGCGGCTTTTCAGACATCCTAGGACTCTTAAAACTAATGCTCTGATACCAAGTTTGTCACGCCCCAAGGATACCCCTTGACGTAAATACGATACCTAGGATAACGAGTAACCCCAATCTAACCCTGAACTGGCATATCATAAGCATACTAAAATTTACTGAATTAAAGAGATACTGTGCAGAAGCTAAAACATGAAATAACTAACGGTGGGGAATACCCAAAACTAGTCTCAATACATAAATACTAAAATAAGAGTTAAAGACACTGAACTATAACTCAAAATACTAAAGTTGAATTTGTTTATGTCTGAAATAAGACTCTAACTGACTAGAGATGATGGGACATTCCCCCAGCTAACTCTAGTAAAAACTAAAACTAAAATAAAAGACTGGAATACAAAACATGTTTATTGTCCTCGAAATATGAGGACTCACCATTGATGCTGTTGAATACGGATCAGGAACTGATCTACATGAAATCTAAATGTTGAGGACCTGAACCTACATCACGAGAAGATGTAGCGCAAAGTATGCATCAATACTTAAAAGGTACTGAATATGCATGATAGGATACACTAAATAAGCATAAAACTGAACAAAGCATACTGAACAATGATATAATCTGAACATGATAAAGATACTGAGATATACTGAAAATGAACTAAACTGAATGCAATGATCGAGTACATGACATGCTGAAACTAAATACTAAAATAAATCTGAAACCTGGTCAAATACACTAGAGTCTGACTGTGAGAGCTACTAATAACCGACATTAAACCACGTGAGTTAAACGTGGAGTCCGATGTATACGGCCCATCAAGAGGACCCAATATACCTTGCTAGAGCTATAAAGGCATGACTGGCGTGATCACTAAAAACTGATGCCCAACAAAGGTGACTTATAAACCTATGAGGGCATGTAGTTCTAGGAATATGAGGGTGACTGACCCCAGTCTAACTCGGTGCTAAGCCTACTCCCAACTGGAAATGTATTCAATACAACATAACTGAAATATATTGGATAGCTTATATTCTGACATGCTAACTGAAAATGCAACATTAGGTACTGATAATGAAACATTTGAAAACTGAGGCATGTATATATGTTTTTCTTTCCTAGCTAGTGTAATTCATGAACTAAACAAATCTACACAAGTAGGGTTCTAAAATTCATGCAAGGAACTAAGCAACAGTGTTACAACAACATGGAAATCTGATTAGGAATATTATAACACCTAAATCACAACAATTCTCTAAAGTTCAAGAAAACCCTAAGTCTAGATAATATGAAGGGAATCAAGAATTTGACTGAATTCTAGGAACCTAATGGGTGAAAGGAACCCACTAGTGAAATCCCACATACCTGGTGACGAATTCCACAGAGAATTCATGGAACCTATAGTGATCCCAAGTCATTTATGAATTGTTGGGACATGCAATTTTGTCACTTGTTCAATCAATTGGTTTTTGTGCAAGGTTTTATATTTTGGAGCTTTTGATACTTGAATGGTTGACTTCTAGATCATCGTGTTTGGTTTAGAAGGACCTTTGGTGTGGATCTTGAGACTTTCGGGCTTATTATGAACAATGTGAAACTTTGCTTTAAATAGAGTTTGAATGTGGGACCTACTTTTTGTTGAGACTACCTCGGTTTGATGTTTTGAAATCTCTGTTGTGTCCAAAGTTTTGAATTTTACAAGGTAGCATAGGGTTTTAGCATTCACGGGATTTCGAACAGATCTCGAGCACCCCGTCAAAGAATATTAGGAGTTGATTTTCTAGCTGATGAAACAATATTTTAGTACATGCAAAATCTTTCATCGTGGTCGTGATGAAATCCTCTGTGATCGTGAAGGACATTGCACCTGATCATTGTGGTCGCATGGCATTCTTGTCACACTCGCGTTGAACATTCCATGGGGCTTGACCATTTTTGTTAGCAGAATCTTGAGATTTAACATCCACGATCATGATGTTCTTTATTCTTGGGAATAGAGATCATTAACCAGGAGTTCATGATAGAGATGAAGAACTTCATTTTTTTAATGAGGCTAATCCATAAATTCGAGTGCACTTAGAAATTTTGAGAAATCTATAACTTAGTAATCTTTGCTCCGATTGAGCTATTATATGGCTCCATCTATTAGGAACTATTGAGGCTACATATTTGAATCATTAGGAAGGTGTGGGGGGGGGGGAGCTGTCTTTGAGGTAATTTCTTGTCCCAAATGACCCCTTATATCTCTTTAATGGGGTTTTACTTAATTATCTTGCATTATCTAATTTCCCTGTCTTCCAAGTTTGAATTGTGCATAATTTATGGGAATAGGTTGCTTGAGCTATTTTGGACCAATTGACTGAGTGAATTATGGGATTCTCGATGTGGGTCTCATAATTATGTTTTGACACAATCTTGGATCCGTCTTTTATTGTTTTGATTTCATTGTTTAAACGTTTGAATTTACATTTTAATCAATTTTTTTATAGTGAGGCAACAATTAGATTGGTTCTTTAATTTGGAGATGGAGTGGGTCCTTGGTGACTCTGGTTGTGGTTTCTTTTTACGGCGTGATTCTTTACGAGGAAAAGTGTGTGATAGGAGGCTTTCAAAGGTTTTATCCATGGTTCAAGGTATTTTCTTATGATCACTATCCGCATTTTGAGGTCCATGTGCATGGTTATAATCTCTAGTTTGAGACCCATGTGTACCATTTCTAGCCATAGTTAAAGTCTATGTGTTACTTCTATTAGTCGAGTTCGAGCCATGACTTGGTGATTCTATTGGATTATGTGGGTTGCCTTAATCGTGGTTCGAGTCTGAGGATAGTCATTGCAATTCTGCAGTATTTTTTTTAACTTAACCAGTAGTTTTCTTAACCTATCTATGTCCCTATCAGGCTTATGGGGGTCCATGAGGATTATTTACTTTCAGTTGTGCACGAGTGTATCTTTTGGGCTTATGGGGCCTAGTTATGTTATAATTAGTTGTTTACTTTACCATCTATCCTTTTCTAGATTTGTGTGCTTTATAGTTAGGATTTCCATTAACATTTCACTCTTGTTGCTTCTATTTGCTTTTACTTTCTTACTTTTCATATTGTCTTTACATTCCATGTTGAGTCTCTTATGATGCCTATTGGGTACCCGTTATTTTTGTACTAATACTGCATTTAACATCTACTTACTTGATGCATATGCTAGTGTAATTCGTCAACGTTGATTTAGGATTGTTGTGGCGATCTTCAAAGTTGAGGGTGAGCTAATGGTGTCCTATTTCAACCTATCTCCTTTTCTATATAGTTTTTGACTAGTCTTTTGTTTTCGAGAAAAAAATGTATTAGTAGATTTGGACTTGTGTCCACCAGTTTATAGGGATTGGATCTATTTTTTTATGTGTATATATTGTTGGTTTTCTCTATTTTCATTATATTTCCCTTAAATTGCTCTTTATCTCTTGTTGGTTCTACCCAATATGCTTGTTACTTGTCATTATTTAGTATGGTTTGCTTACCTACTAGTGGATGGTTGTAGTTTCCATCGTGACTTGAGGTTTTGGGTTGTGACAAAGTTGGTATTAGATTCCTGGGTTTACTGGTGTCGCTTGTAAATAGCTAATTTTTAGTAAAGTCTTGCGTATCGATACAGAGACGTCAGCATATGATCTTTAAGAGGCAACATGACATCTTTAGGAAGATTGTTTCTTTTGGTTCGTTTTCATGCGTTTGGTTTTTTTATTTGGATTTTCAAATCTTACTTGTTTCACTATTTCGCAAAATGGATCATACACGTGATTCTGCAGCCAGGGGTGATGCACCTGGGTTTGCAGGTAGAGCCCCACCTAGGGGTAAACAACAACCCTGAGGTCATTTAAGGGATGCATCATCAGCCAGAACAGGCTAGGAAGGAACCTTTTGAGCCTGTCGTGGAGCCTAAGGCAGCTTATACTTCTCCACAACCAGTAGGACCGAGACTAGCCGAGCCACCACCTAGACAGGTTATGACGCCAGGTCTACAAGTGGCTATCGCTCATCTAATAGCCATGCTAGGGGAACATGCAGGAGGTCCCAACTCCGGCTATGTTAGCACTGCAGGTTCACCCAGGAGCAGCTCCATAAGTTGAGGTCCCACTAGAATGCATAGCCACTCAGCCAGTCTTCAATGTAAAAATACTGTCATTAGAGGGGAAAAATATGCTCAAGGTATTCTTGATACTTTCTCCTCCAAGATTTCTAGGTCTATAGGGGAGGATGTCCACGAGTTCTTGATGACCTACTCTGAGCGGCTATATGCTTTGGGTGTTTTGGGGTTGATAGGAGCCAACTTTACTTCTTGTCAGCATGAAGGGCCAACCAAGCAGTGGTGATGAAACTTTATAAAGTGTAGACCAGCTTGGTTATCTCAGGTGTTGTGGACTAAGTTTTCTATAGCGTTCTTAGCTAGGTCTATATTATGGAGTGTAATATACCGACTTCTGGATCAATTTTCTAGGTTGTAGTAGGGATCTATATCCATTAGAGTATGACTCTAGGATTCATGATATCTCTATACATGCTACTATGATTCTACCTACTAAGAAAGAAAGGGTTCCTTACTATGTTTGTGGGTTGAGGTTCTAGCTGCAGATTGAGATTGTGTCTATTGCTTCAATGGGAATATCATTCTTAGATGTGGTTAATCATGCCCGTACTATAGAAGAGATCCATTGAAAGGCCTATGGTGCAACGAGCATAGGCTGTGACACTCGGGCAAAACTTATTATGTTGTATATGTTATATTTTCATGTTATTGGCAATACACAAAGCATATAAAAGCTCAGAGTAGGTCATAAAGAACTCATGGAGCATGTATAAAATCTGACTTTACTGTTTCTCAGCATGATGGAAAAGCCAGGCAATAGTTATGAAACTTTATAAAGTGTAGACCAGCTTGGTTATCTCAGGTGTTGTGGACTAAGTTTTCTATGGTGTTCTTAGCTAGGTGTATACCATGGAGTGTCATATATCAACTTCAGGATAAATTTTCTATGTTGTAATAGGGCTAAATCCATATTTGAGTATAAGTATAGGTTTTATAAGCTCTCTATACATGCTACTATGATTCTACCTACTGAGCAAGAAAGGGTTCCTTACTATGTTTATGGGTTAAGGTTCCAGCTGCGGATTGACATTGTGTATATTCCTTCATTGGGCATATTGTTCTTTGATATGGTTGATCACACCCATACTGTAGAAGAGTTCTAATGCGAGGCCCATGGTGCAATAGGCATGGGGTGTGACACTTGAGCATACCTTAGTATGTTGTATATGATAGATTTTCATGTTATTCTAAACATGGACTGGTCATCCCCCTACCATGCGGTATTGGATTATTATTCTATGAATGTTATCTTAGCTATGACTAACATCCCTCCAATGGTGTGGCATGGTTCTTTTAGTCACAGACTGTTTGAGCTATCTTTTATGTTCTGGTGCAGAGATTTGTTTCTAGCTGGTGTCTCACTTATTTGGCTTATGTGTGGGATATTAGTAAGAAGGGCCCTCTAGTTGATTTAGTTTGTATTGTGTGAGAGTTTGTAGATGTGTTCTTTGTTGATCTACTTTGTCTTCCCTTGGAGTATGATATTAACTTTGCTATTAACCTTGAGTTGGCACTCATCTTATTTCTATTACGCAGTATCGTATAGCCCCAACAGAGCTCAAGGAGCTTAGTGTTTAGGTTCAGAATCTCTCATGTAAGAGATTCATTCAGCCGATTGTGTCACCTTGGGGCGCCTTAGTTCTATTTGTGAAGAAGAATGATAAGACTACGTATGTGTATCATTTGCAGGTAGTTGAACAAGGTGATAATGAAGGGTAGGTATCACATGCTTTGTATTGATGATTTGTTGGACCAGCTTCAGGGTGTCGTAGTGTTCTCAAAGATTGATTTGAGATCAAGTTACCATCAGTTGAGGATTAGGGTAGCAGACAATCCTAAGGCAGCATTTAGGACTCGAAAAGGTTATTATGTGTTTCTAGTGATATCTTTTGGGTTGACCAATGCCTCTTGGACATTCATGGACTTAATTACGCATTTGTTCAGGTTGTATACTGACTCTTTCATCAATCTATTCATTGATGACATCCTTGTGTACTGACGGATCAAGGAAGAGCACAAGCAACATTTGAGGACTATGCTCTATACTTTGAGAGATCAATGGATTTATGCCAAAATCTCAAAGTGTTAGTTTTGTCTTAAATCTATAGCATTCTTTGGCACTTGGTGTTCAAGGATGACATTGTGGTTGATTCAACAAAAATTAAGGATTTTAATTATTGGGCTAGGCCCTTTTGAATGATTGACATTCAGAGCTTCATCAGATTAACTGGATACAATAGACAGGTTGTGGAGGGCTTCTCATCTATTACGTGACCTTTGACTCATTTGACTCACCTTGTTGTTCTTTTTGAGTGGTAACATGAGTGTGAGTTTAGCTATGAGAAGCTCAAGAAGTTTCATAATATTGCTTTTGTTTTGAATATTCCAACATAGGGTGAGGGCTTCACTATGAATTATGTTGCATCCAGCATTGGTTTGGGTTGTATAATGATGCAGCAGGGCCATGTGATTGAATATTCATCAAGGAAGCTTAATATGCATGAGCACAACTACCCGACTCATGATTTGGAGTTCGCACTAGTTTTATTTGTGCTTATGATTTGGAGGCATTGCATGTATGTCGTCCAAAGTGAGATCTATTCAAATCATAGGAGTTTTTAGTATATTATGAACCATAAAAACCTTAATTCGAGGCAACGTAGGTTGATTGAGCTTCTAAAGAACTATAATCTCTCAATTTTATATCGTTAGAGCAAGACAAACATGGTAGCAAATGTCTTGAGTTGGTTATCCGTAAGTATGGGTCGTCTAACATTTCCTTTGGATTTGGAGAAACCTTTGGCTTTAGACATTCTATCTTCAGTCGTCTCTTTTAGAGTAGATTATTGTTGTCAGTTTGAGGATAATGCCTTGGTAGCTATCCGAGAATGGGGTTTGTAAGGTTTGATGGCTGTATTTGTGTTTCGAGAGTTGGAGACGTAATATGGCTGATTCTTTTTTAGGCTCATGATTCCAAATACTCTATTCATCTGGGCACAACGAAGATGTATTATAATTTGGGGTAGTAATATTGGTTGAGTGTCATAAGGAGAGATATTGTCGACTATATATATCATTGCTTGTGTTTCTAGAAGGTGAAGTCGAGCATTTAAGGTCTTGTGGTGAGTTTCATAGATGAACCATTTCAGAGTTAGAGTGGGAGAGCATCATCGTGGAATTTGTTATAGGATAGCCTAAGGCTTCTAGAGGTTTGGATAGTGTTTACATTTAAGAGGTAGTTCAACCTAATGCGGTGCTTGTGTCAATTATTTTAGATAAGGGTTCTCAGTTAACTTCCAGCTTCTGGTGGACCTTTCAGGATGAGTTGGGTACTCTTGTTGATCTTAGCACAACTTCTCATCCACAAATTGATAGGTTGTTAGAGCGCACTATTAAGGATTTTGAGTATATGTTGTGAGCTTGTGTATTGGAGGTTAGTGAGACCATATCTTAGCTTTGACGTAATTTGCGATTAGGAACAACTACCACTTGAGTATTGAGATGGCTCATTTTGAGGGATTTTATGGTAGGCATTGTTGTCGTCCAATTGGTTGGTTTTATACTTTCGAACCTAGTCCATGAGGTACTGATTTGCTTGAGGAGGCTTTTTATAAAGTTTGGGTGATTCAAGATATTCTTAGGGCAGCACTATGCAGACATATAAGTTATGCTGACCATAGGTGCCGGTCTTTGAGATTCAGAGTTGGTGATCGGATGTTCTTTCGAGTATCACCTATGAAGGGTGTGATGATATTTTGGAGGCAAGTCAAGCTAAGCCCCATGTATATAGGACCATTTTAGATTCTTTGGACTATTGGTGATGATGCATATGAGTTGGCCCTTCATCCTATATTTTCATCTATTCATCTTGTTTTCCCTCTGTTTATGCTTCGCCAATATGTTCGTGACGAGTCCCACTTGCTCTTGTATGATTTAGTTTAGTTGGATGACTGTTTGACCTTTGGAAGGACCCAATGGCTATTTTGACTATAGATGTGTGGTAGTTTCACTCGAGAGCCAATCCTATTGTTAATGTTTAGTGGAGGCATCGGCCAGTCGATTCGGCTACCTGGGAGATTGAGCACTCGCATTTTGTCACTTGTTTGAGCCTTCAAGCACTTCTTGCTTCGTCACAATCAAGGACGAAAGTCCTTTTAGCATTGAATAATGTAATGACCCTCCAGGTCATTTCCCTTTTATTACATTCTTTTTTGCATTTCAAGATTTCTTATAACGACCCTAAGTCATTTATTACTTGTTGAGACTGAAAGTTTGGTCACCAAGTCATTCATTTGGTTTTTGTGCAAGTTTTTGTGGTTTTGAGATTTTTAAACACAAATGATTGTCTTCCGTCAAAACTTTATGTAGACTTCCTCAGAATACAACTTTGACGTTTCCATTAGCTTTGGAACGTTGCATTTTGTCTAGCAAGACTTTGGTGTAAACCTCGAGGCTTCCAAACTCATTTCGAGCTAACTTGATAAATTTGGCTATAAATAGAGTTTAGGTGTGGGACCTACTTTTTATCAAGACGACCTCGGCTAGAAGTTTTGACATCTCTATTGAATCCAAAATGCAAAATTTGGTGGGTAACATAGTTCATTTGCGCCCATAGGCTTCTGAACGAATTTTGAGGACCACATTAAAGAATTTTGGGATGTGATGATCTAGATGATGCAACAACACTTAGTGCAGGTGAAATCCTTCATCGTAGTCCTAATGAAGGCCTTTACAATAACGAAGGACACTGCAAGTGCTCATGTGGTCGCGTGGCCTTCTGGTTGAGGTCGCAATAATAATTTCGTGGGGGTTGACCAATTTGGTCAGCATGATCATGAGATATGACGTTCGTGATCGTGATGGTTATGTGTCGGGAGTATTGGGAAGGAGCGGGGATCATTATTTGAGGTAATTTCTTCTCCTTAAAGACCCCTTATACCTCTTTAATAGTGTTTTAGTGAATTATTTTGCATGATCTGATTTTGATTTCCTCTGAGCTCGTATTGTGCCCAATTTCTAGGCATAGGTTTCATGGGACTAATTTACAAAGTCAATTTTTAGATTCCTAGTGTGGCTACCACAATTACATTTTTTACTCAATTTTGGGGAATTCTTTAATTGTTTCAATTTCGGTGTCAAAGCGTATGTATTAACATGGTGATCACTTAGTTGATAGTGTGACAGTTGATAAGTGGGTATTTTTACCAATTTGTCTTATCTATCAACTTTTGTCTTTGACTTGTTTATGTGAGAATAGGTACATTTGATATAGTTTTTTTTTCTATTTTTCTAGATATGGCATATAGAAGTGTTTGGGGAGATTAAAGAAGAAAACAAGTGAAAATCGAGGCAAAATAGGGTTGCGACGGAAACTTGAAGTTGTGAAGACAAATGATTTCTACAAACTCAGTGAACTGACTTGTGAATGCGAAGATTGAGTGAACTATGAACCGCGAATGCAGTCAAGTTCATCAGCAAACGAGGAGCTCTAGTCAAAACAGATCCACGAATGCGGTCAAAAGACTTGCTAGGCGTTTAGGGTAATTTATTAACCTTCTCAATTTGATCCCAAATCACATAATACACTCACGCACAACCATTTTAAGGAAGAATCTTGGAAATTATGAATTGATTAACATAGCTTGGAATTTAGGCATATCTTTGAGAGCAAGCTTCCACAACCAACAACATTAAAGTAAGGATTGAGATATTCAATTGTGATGATTTTTAACTCTTTCTTCAAATCTATGATTTGTAATGAATATATCTAGGTGAATTTGTTCATAGTTGATTTGGATATTGTGTTAGTCATAAACAACTATTGGGTTGTTTATTTCTATCTTGTGCTTTTGTAATTAATTGAATATATTCTTATCTATGAAATGAGTCTTTGATTATCTAATTAATCCCATGGTTTGAATGCTTCCCAAAGGAATTGATCGCTCCTAGGACTTGCTCATTTACTTTGATTTAGTTTGAATGAGTTAATTGAGGTTGGGAAATTAAAGATTGTTTGGTTCTAATTTGAGGATTAATGTCTCATCTATTGGATTTGAGATAGTAATAATAAAATCCTTGCAGTGTCTAAATTTGAATCATCATTATTTGATGTAGATAAATGAGTAGTACCAGTTTGAGTAATTGGATTCACATTACCATTACCCATCGTCACGTCCTCCATCCCTTTGAAGTCCTGAACATTGTGTAGGGAGTTGGCATCATAGGTAATGTGGTGAGGTGCACCCAAGTCAACAATCCAGGGTCATATGTGGTGTGTGGGCAACAAAATTAGACTTTCTTTCAAAGTGGTTATAGGATCGTCATCTATAGACATTTTTCATATGCTCAAATTTGTCACAAAGCTGACAACAGATCTGTGAGGATTGCTGTGAGAAATTACGTCATTGAGAACTACTATTCGAATCTTGGGGAGTGGCATTTTGATAGGGATGTCTAGTTGGGGGTCGCCAGTTTTTGTTGTTTGGTGGGCGCCAAGTATTGCGAGGGGCTAATTAAGAATGTGTGATGCATTGATCAACTGTTGCGGTCACCTGAGTGGTTGTCTTTTAGAGGTCGACATGTTTGAGGAAAACTTCGCGATAAAGAAGTTTGTCAAACAGTTGCGCGTAGCTAATGGAAGAATCATGTGCATGTATTCCTGCTCAAATCTCACGAAACTCCGGATCGAGGCCACTCAATATTTTCACCACAAGTTTTTCATTATTTTACTAGTGAATCGATTGTGGAGAGTTCATCAGAAAGAGATTGAATATCACACATATAGTCAATAATAGATTTGTTGTCCTTGCTGACTTGACTGAGATGGTGACGGAGGCTGAAGATGCGAGTTTGAAACGTGTTCACAAAGGAGGTGTGAAGGTGATCCCAGGAAGCTTTGGAGTTGTCAACAGAAGCGACAACATGTGTGATTGTGGCATCAAACGAGGGCATAAGAGCATTTTGAATCAATTTATCTTATCAAAACAAATCTTTGTACTTGGGGTTTGCAATTTCAGTTTTGTTAGTGACGATTTCTTTCGAAGGAGACAATGTGGTGCCATGAAGATGATCATAGAGGTCATGGCCATGATGTAGCATGTCAATCTGGACTGTCCAAATGGTGAAGTTATAGGTTGCCGGACAGTTTAATGAAATGTTGAGATAATGGGTTGAATTGAATAAAGTGTTTAACAACAGAGGAAGCATCAACATTCGCAACTAGGGTGGAGGGAGCCATTAATGGGCAGGAAAAAAATTACTCGTTAGACTATTTGTGGCGTTTATACCATATAAAGAAATAGACATAAAATTAAAGAAAGTATATTCCTTTGATTAGACTCTTGTAGAGTTTTTACACAGATGAAATAAACACAATTAGCCTAAATTAACTCCTGGAATGCAGGAACAAGTAAGAACTACTAATACAACTAACGCCTGAATAATTTGAACAAACCTAATCCTAATCAAACTGTGGGAAGTAAAACAATGTTATAACACTAGTAAGACACTAATACTAATGTGCTATTACAAACTAAGTGATTCCATAGGATTGTTGTAAATGACCTAGCTAGTGGATTCAGAAATAACTATAAATAAATGGTATGAAGTCCTTCCTTGGAAAGTAGACTCTCCATTCTCGGTGTGGGAGTTACATCGGATTCCATGTTGTAGATCACATGGTCTATTGTCGCTTAAAGATAATATCCCACAAAATGAACCAGAGTTACTTCAAATGTTTTATGAAGCTTTCATTACATTTCAAGATGCATTGACCATGTTCATGATTTATGATTCTTCTTTAAAGGTTTTTACTATGTTTTAGCTTGGTCATGCATATCATAATTTCCTTTATGTCTGCTTATGATCATGATTTACATTCTTATGCATATCCCTCATACTTAGTACATTTCATGTACTAATGCATACTTGTGCCTGCATTATCTTATAATGCAAGGTGCGACGCTTTTTCTCCTCTCGCCCGTGCTAGTGATCAAATTCTTGATCGTTGAAGACTTGGTGAATCCTCATGTTCAGAGGACCATGTCACCTTTGTTTTGTTTTCTTATGTATTTTTTTCGAATGTTGTACATGGTGTATGGGTTACATCCCTACCACTTCTTTTTGAGTATTAGATTGTCTTGTTAAGACTGTGTAGATTTCTGCTTTTATGTCAAACTCTTTTATGATATGAGATTTCCTATTTTACTTCCCGCATTTCCTATTATGTTGTGTTGTACATATGTCAAGTGGCTTGTTTAAGGCCTCTCAGGGTCTTTTACACCTTGTAACATCTAGGTTGTACTTTAGGTTGTGACACATCTCCTCCAACTCCTTAAAATTATAGGTAACTATTACATTCCCCTTCTTTGGATTTGAATCAGTATTACTTGATTGGCCTCCTTGAAGATGAGAATTTTATGTACTGGCTATGTTACCCAATTGCTTGTCCGAATTTTATGATTTTGAAAAAAAAAAAGCTTTTGGCGCCGTTGTCGGAGACTTTACAATTAGTGAATATTTAGTTTTTCAATGTTATGTAAGTTCGGTTGATGAGTTGAAAAATTGATCTTAGTTGTTACTTTGGCATGTGATTTCAAAAAGTAAACTGACAATAAATAGAGGGTTGGTAGAGCAGCAGCCTGAGCATGATCCTTAACAATTTCTACACAGCCAGAGAAAGCAGGTTGCATTGCAATATCCAATTCCTCAGGTTGAGCTAGAAGTTGAAAATTAACCATAAGAACCTATAAGAATGGCAGCCATGACAGTTCGGATTTGACATTCTCACTCACAATAAATGTCACCTTCAATTTCAACCAAAATATGGTGCAACTATTGCACACAAATGGATAGTTCACTGGTCTCCCGCACAAGAGTCGAAGAGTCTTAGAAACATATCAAGAATTTTCTAAAGATCGATGATACATATAGGTCAGCTGATATCTTCATATTACATAAAAATTTTAAAAAAACAAATATTAACTAATTCTAAAGTCCCTTGAAACAGAGTCAAAATCTTATTGCGCCAAAATCATGCACGTTACTGTAAGTGGTCTAATAAGTAGTACAGTTGTTTTCAAAAGTCGTATTATCAAACCCCAAGGACTTTAGATTAGTAAATATCTGTTGACTTTCAACTATAATCATTCCCAAGTGTTTAAAAAGAGTCTGATAATGATTGAATTAACAAATAAACAAAACTAAGAAGTGAGGACTCTTGTTCAAACTATGGTTTTAATCAAGATTTTGGAAATTCTGTGGCTACGACTTTCATGTGAACTCATGAATAATGTTTCAAACCATAGATTCTACTTGGTTATCGAGTTACTAATACATGAGGTTAATAATATGGTTATGGTCTCTCGAGACTCTAACTGTCTACTAAAATTTAAAATTTTAACTACATTATTGAGCGAGGATACATTTACCAATTCTAGAGCATTACGTTATCTATTGTTTCTTATCCATGTAAGGAAAACTAGGTGTATCCCTATCATATATGTAAATTAACCCTTTGTGTTAGTAAAGAATGATCTCACTCTTTATATTCCACGTTCAATCTCTCAATTCTTCTCACGTGTTCAATATGAGACAATATATGTATTTAAATGGTGATCAAGCATCAAAATAAAGAAAAAATGACCACAACAATAACTTTTATTGATAACCAAACTCCCTCTTAAAGTGTTATAACTCCACAATCATTCATAGATACAACCCTCATAAGATAGGATTTAGCTACTCATAATTTGATTTACAGGTTTTGATTCTACAAAATTCAATGATAATTAAAAAGATTAATATAATAGAAAAGAACTCTAAAAGTAGCATTTGAAGTCGTGTGTACGTAATATTCACAGTTTATTGCCAAAAAAATAGTCGTGTGTACGTCGTTCACAAAGTTAAGAATAATGAAATCATCATATAAGTGTCCTATTTGTAGAAGAAACAGAGTCCATTTTCACCCTAAAACATTCATAGAGGAATTATATGAAACTAAAAACCAAGAATCGTACTAAGCATAACATCCATCTCAATGGATATGACTGCCTGCCACTCTTTAGAGTTATTTTCCTCTGGAAACACGTAGGCTCAAGACATGAAAGAAGAAGTACTACTACTCAAATTAAACTAGATCATTCTTTTTTAAATAGAGGGAGTAGTAGCATATTGTATTATGGATCAAACTGGTTTTATATCCTTTTATTCTTTTCCTTTTCTTTTGGGCTGATTTCTCTTCTTCTTCTTTTTTGTGTTGAAGGTAATAAACTGACTTTAACATAGCGTTTGACCATAAATTTCTAAATATTTTTGGCAAGTCATTTTGGATGATGTTTCAGGTTAAGCTTCATCATGCATTTGATTATAAATTTTGGAAGAAATATTTGACTTCAAAAAAATTATAATGTCTATAAGCTAAGTTCTAAAAATTATTAAGAATATCCATAAGCTTGTAACATCTTTATTATAATGAAAATATTTTGTGAAAAGTCATGACAACAGACATAGTTAATATGAATTTGAAAAACAAGGAAGAAAACAAAAGAAAAGTACCATTGATTTGTATACGAAAAATTACTATTATTACACTACAACAAAAATGATATATAGCTACGACATAAAATTCATCACTACTTGTTTGATTTTAGTGACAAGATTCACTTTTCGTGCTTAAATATATGAGACACATACTTTTAATGACAAAACATAAAAATCCGTAGCAAAGTTTTGTCCACTAAAGTTTCCCACCAAAAAATTAATTGGTGCAATTTGTTAAGTAGCGTTAGCCACGAATTTAAAGTTATCGGTGACACATTATTTTGTCACTAATAATGTATCTTGTTCATGACAAATTATATTTTGGACACAAAAATAATTCGTCTAAAAAAATATGTTGTTACAATATCGACAAATTAGAGTTCGTAGTTAAATATTATAAGTTTTAGTTATAAAAATTTAGATTTAATTATGACATTTATTTTCGTCACTAATAATATAAATAATTGGTGACAAAGATTTTATTGTCTCTAATCAATCTGTGATTTAGTGACAACAAAAAACTTGTCACAAAAATTGTAAGGTGTTAAATAGCGACGACTTAAAATTTGTAGTGAATAATTCAACTATTTGCTACGAAAAAGAATTCATAGCTAAATAAAAAAAAATTGGCTACAATTGTTCATAATTACAAGTGACAACTGACAAAAAGAATAATACAAGTGCTTCATAAGAAATAGACAGAGTCCATTTGTTAATTGGCGAGGGAAAATATTAAATCCAATGAATTCGATCGATTTTGTAAAAATGAAAAAGTTCAATTCATCAATTTTCTTAAATTACGCAATTATAAAATACATCATTTGAAATATACAATCCAGGTTATAAGTACCCTAAGTGGGGTATGGTTCTACCACTAGATCGCTAATATTTGTTGGTTTAACACTTTTGTTTTTTATTTGACACACTATCATTGATAAAGACGATAAAACAAAATAATTTCTCAAGTCTTGGTGCTAATTTTTGTGCGTGTCTATTGAATTGTGATTGGTAAACTGCATAGACTAAGTCGATCTATTTGCTTCTGTCTAAAAATATGTATATGTTTAATAGTAATTCCACATACGTACGTAGAGCAACTATAAAGAGATAACATCAACTTACAAACTTAGACTTTGCAAAGGTGCGAAATATTTCATGAATTTCTGTTAACTTTTTCCATCAATGTGAAAATTGAAATAAACTAAAAAATGAAAGCATAAATGAAAGAAATGAACCAACTAGGATTTCAAATATATTATGATGAAGTACTATAGTTATGGGTATCGATGTTTTTTTTCAAAACAATTAATTTACTAATCGAATTGAACCAATTATTCAATTTTTTTAATAAAATCAAAAGTTTAATTTTATATAAATTTATAATTGTACTGAATAATTTTTAAATTTTTTAAAAATAAATAAATAAAATGACATAATTGTACTGAATATATTTAAAGATATTTTAAAAATATACAGTTTTATTAAAATATAATCTACATTTGAAAGAATTGTGGGTGCTAAATTTCATGCATTTGTGTATGTGTATAAATAATCATCTAATATATTATTTGTACAGAAGTTAAATTTGAAAGAAGTGAATGAAATTAAAAATAAAATAAAAATGAGAGACAAGAGAGACTTGATCGGATGGTTAGCACTCCTCACTTCCAACCTTAAAGGTTGTGAGTTCGAGTCCCCAAGAAAGCATAATGTGGGAGCTCCTAGGGAGGGGTTAAAAAAATTGAGATGGGAGATAATAGGAAAATTAACCTTTTTTTACTATAATAAATTTATCCCTAATTAATAAATTTAAGAACAAAATATATTTTTTTAATATAAAATATAGTTATTAGTGATGAAATTAGATTTTATTCAACTACGAAATACATATAACTTTAGAGACAATTGATGTTGTCACTGATTATAGTAAAAATAATTAGTGACGATATAATTTTGTCGATAGTAATAACCTTTTTAGTGACAAAGCATACTATTAACTACAAAAAAATATATACTTTTTACGACAAATAAATTTGTCACAAATTTTTAAGCATTTGGGGACGATTTTTTTTGTAGTTAATATAATATTTTTAGCGACGAAGCACTAAATCGTATTTGTATACTTTTAGCGACACACATTTAGTGACGATTGATTGACGAATTATTTTTCGTCTCACAAGATATTTAGTGATGAAATATGATTTATAAATGAAGAAATTATTTGTCCCTGATAATCGAATTTGTTGTAGTGCTACTTGTAATTGAATGTGATTTCGGAGAGCAAGCTCGGATAAAAATTATATAAAATATGTATATAACAGTAAAAATTTTGTACAACAAACTAGAAATAAAATTTAGTTCAAAACTATAAATGATGGGTATTAGTATAAAATATAAAATTTTGGGATAATTTTTAAATATTTTCAAATACTAGAATTTCACCCAAATTCTAATTTTGTCTAGAACTTGGGATGTTTGCCAAGTAATGACAAATTAGATGGCCAAAAACTAGTTCTCAATTTTTTTCCAAAATATATTGGTGGTCAAACAAACCCTAAATGGTACAAGTCTCACTTGAAGTCTGAACAAGGCATAATACATAAGTATGTCATTTAACTTTGTTGTAGCTGACATCTATGTCCTCCAACTTTGGGTGTGCACAAGTAAATAAAGTTTGTATAAAATTGAATAAGCAGACACACACATCATATGTAACATAATACACATAGGGCATAAAATTGTCATGCATAATGCCATTTAAGATCAATATGTCGATTTATAATTTATACAAATTTAAGTGTTTATTTATGCATACCCAAAACAAAAAAAATACAGATATTAGTTGAAGTCAAGTTGAATATTGCATTTATGTATTATGTCATTTGAAATATGATGTCAGCTTTGAATGTTTGTTGATATGTTCAGCCTTTACTTTACAAATCATTTCGGCTAAAATAATGAAAAAAAATTAGGATAACAAAGATAATAATCATATATTAATCTCTATAACTAGAGTTTTGTTATTTGCGCTCTATAGCTGTATTTTGTTTGCTATGGAATTTCTTATAGGTATAAATCGCAGCGATTTGTATAAAATTGTGGCACTAATTCGTCTGAAACCGCATTTCTATATTTATTTCAATTTGTATATGTATATGTTCTCTATGTTAGACTTGTCTACTATATATATGTGTGTGTATGATTTTGTATTAACTGTAAATTATATATGTATATGATTTATGTGTTAGGCTCGTCAATATTATATATATATATGAAATTTGTGGAATCTATATATAATTATAAATTTTTATTTATTGTTATTTGTATATGTTTTTTGGATTAAGCTTGTCAATTTTATATGTATGTATACATATATACAAGTTCCAACCGAATGACAAGGAAAAGTGAAATATAGGCTCTGAAATAGAATTTAATGAAACCATAAATATAGCATTTGATTTGATTTAAATGTATGATATTATGTACAGTTTTTAAAATATAATTGGCCCGCATCCATGGAAAATGTGGACCGTCTCTTCGAAAAACGAAAAGGCCCAATCTACGAGGGTAAAATGGCTCTTTCGGTACACTTCTCAGTTTTCCAAAACGACAGGTAAAGCTTTGACCAACAAAAATTAAGATAAACTATTACTCCCCCGTCTCCTATTAGATAGACAATTTTTATTTTAGACAATGATTACGAAATTATTAATATATTAATTAATTTTATTATTTTATCCTTTGTTTATATTCTCTGTTTCTAATTATTTGTCCACTTCTGCATTGTCACACCTATTAAGAAAATAATTATTGACTTAGTGAGTTTATCATTTTACCCCTATTAATTATGACGTAGATGGATTAAAATTTTAAGATTTTCAAGAAATTCTACCTTTTTCAAAGTAATTAATTGAGAGTATAATAGGTAAAATTACTTTGTCTTTTCTTGATTTGTCAAAATTGACAAGTAATTAGGGACAAAGAGAGTATTAATTATTCTTTTAAAAAAATAAATTTTGAATCTTCAAACTTGTTTAAAGTTTAAACTTTTAAAGGTTGTATTAATTGTACAAATAAAATGAGAAAAAATAATTAATTCTATCACATTAGTAAATGATCAAATAATATGAAATAAATATTTTTAATAAAATATCCATGTAATATGGAACGAAGGGAGTAAAACAAAGAACCACTAACTAGATTTGCACGATGCCACATATGACTTAACAAAGATAAGATGGTACAAAGAATATGTGCAAATGAAATACAAAAAGTAGCACCTAAAGAGCAAAAGTAAACCAAACTGCATTACTACAACCGTTATGAGAAGTGGAAAGGGGATGAATAATATCAAGCCCAACCCTGTTTGTAACGTTCGAAAAGTTGTTCAGTTTGGGCATTTCTGTAAGCACTGCAAGCAATGAGATATACCCAAATAAGAACTACCACAGTTAAAATGAGAATGAGATTTGCTTTCCTCCATTCTTTTCTCAGATTTCCTAACAAACCAGCTTTGCACGCATCACAGTTATAGCAAAGCTGGTCTGGGTCATTGTTCCAAATGGAGCAATCTGCATCTGCTATTGTGTTTGTTGGGTTATTCCACACAGTTGGGTTCACATACTGGTACCCACAAATTGTTGGAGGTTTACAACATCCTGACTGCAAAATTTACACTTGTGTGAGTAAATAGCTAAATATACTTGTAAACTAGTTATCTCATTATTTATGATCGACCTTCAATCCGTATGATTTGACTATAAACTTATAATTGAGGTCATTTGAGGGCAATGAATATGTATGAGCTACATTTATATCGGCCAATAGTTATTTCTTGCGACACAAATAGAATCTAGACTAATGGCATTTGACACCAAGTACATATATATTACATTATCAGATAGATAAATCTAGATTATTCATCATTCTAAAAGGGCTGATTTTTTTAGTATACAAATTAAGAACCGTATTTACATCAAAATAGCAATACTTTTTTTTTTTCATTCATATAGCAATATTTTTTTTTCCAAAGTAGAATTTAAATTAAAAAAAAAGATTTCCAAATCAGCCACGCTTATCACTATTCCCATAAATTTCTCCAATTATTTTACCTTCCTTATTTATTCAAATTTGTAATATATTATCTTCCAGTAGAGGTTTCCTACCAAAACAAAACCCCCCTTCTCTGATAAGAACAACTATCGAAAAATGAATACCAATAATTTGGTATTATAGTTATTAAGTTGGTGTATATAATATAATAATTAGAAAAAAGGTTCATATGTTGATTGGTGGTATCTTAATAAAATATAAAATTGAAAAATTTGGATTGGTATGTGATCTGGTATATATGATGGTATATTTGTTGCTACGAACTGACACCAAACTAATAGCCTGATGTATGTATCAATTTGAAAAATTGGATTGGTATGTGATCTGGTACATATGATGGTATATTTGTTGCTACGAACTGACACCAAGCTAATAGCTTGATGTATGTGTTGGCGTATTTTTTGGTCCAATTTATATTGGTGTGTTAGACATATGTTGTTAATGAGTATTTTGTTATCTGCCATCAATTTTTTTTGAATTTTGACTAACAAATATTTGTAATGTCGTAGGAAAGTATCTGAATTTCAAGATTGAAGGAGTGATATGATGTGGACACCAATTATCAAGACTTGATTAATACTACTGCTTCTCAATTAGGTGTGGACACGATCGTTTTTAAGTTGGAACTCAAATATGTTGTGACTGATCCGTTCCCACCATTGAAAATTCATAGTTTTGAAAAATACACCAAAAAATCAACTTTAGATACACCAAAGTGTTTTATGTATATTTGAGTATATATTGGTGAATAAGACTTTGTAATGGTTAAATTGAACTTTGTATATGAATTTTTGTAGTAATTATATTAATAATATCTTCATATATTTACAGATCGTGCTAAAACATTTATGACATATGTAGTTGTGAAAAATTTCAACATGATGAAATTCCTTATAGTCATGCAATTGTTGCTATCGGATACAATAACAAACATGGTAAAAACTATTGTTAAGCCTATTACAGTAATAAAGATTTTCAAAATATTTATGCAATATCTATTAATATATAGTAGTATATTTAAAAGGTATAAAATAGTAATAATTATGGGTATAAAATAGTATATTTATATATAGTAGTAAAATAATTATTGGTAAAATGATGGTTATATAATTGGTATGTATGTATGTTTATATATTACATGGTTGCATATTTGGTGAAACTACGATGCAGTTATAATTGTGAAAACACTATGCATACTTGATGAAACCTACATATTTTTTACCTAAATGAAAATAATGGTAAAAATGTGAGAGAAGGCTTCCATTAATAATATGATTTGATTGAATAAAAAATTAAGAGAGAGAAAATCAATATATAGAAAAACAAAGTAACGTAAAAGAGTAAAATTATGGTTGAAAAAGTAAAAAAAAAGTAAACAATAATTATCAATCCCATAAAATTAGCACATAACCTCCCCTAAAAAAGGTAATAGATACGGATATCAAATATATTTTTAACAAATAAAAAATTAAATATTTTGTTATATTTGTAATTGAAAACTTAGTTTTATAAATAAAAAAGACTATATGTATATATTGTTAACTAAAGTCTTAAATAGTATATTCTTGTAATTTTCCCTTTAAAACCAGCTGATAAATTGGACAAGTGGGTCAAACTCACCATGTATACATATAAATAAATACCTTGTATTGATAGTATGGGCAATAATGCAGTTTTTGCACTCTATTAGGATGACAAACTCAACTAATTGTCTTCCAAAATCATGGACTCATTCTTTCATTCACCAACAATTTCTCATGGTAGGTCCCATCTCATCCCATCATTACTCTTCTCGAGTTTGAATATTGCAACATCTTTTCTTCATTTTTTAAAATTATATTTGCATAACTAACACACACTTAATTATTAAGATTAGTAATATCCTAATGTAATGATTAACCAATTGAAGTCAAATTAAACCTCCAATAACTTGTCAAAAAATATTTAATTATACTCCCACCGTTCATATAAAATATGTCAGCATTTTAGATGTCACGCCTATTAAGAAACTAATTAGTAAGTCTATCATTGTATTCTTATTTATTGTTTTCTTAAAAGTAAGTTTTCAATAAATAAATATAGATAATTTATTTTTTGGTGAAGAATTGACAAATGAACTTGAATTAATCATTTAATTTACCTATGTTGATCAAATTCGTACTTTTAGATTCATACTTTTAAAATTAGTAACTCTCAAAGGATAAAATAGGAATAACATTTTCATTGATGCATTAATTTTGTAAAATAATAAATATTAAACATGAAATATAAATAAGAACGTATGAAATAGTAGAGTAGTACATTTTAATTTATGCCTAACCACTTTTATCGTTTGCCTTCTCAAACTCTCAAGAACCAATAAATACTTCGTCTTCTTTTATTTCCACTTTATTCATGCCCTTTTGACAAATAACAAAAGCACCAGACGCTGATGCCCCAGCTACCCTGCCTTCTTTTGGCGATAATATTTAATAATAAAAAAAAACCTTCACTTTATTCATATGCCCTTGTAACATAAAATCTTACTCTATTAAGTAATAATTCTTGGCTAAATTTATGGGGATAATAATTAATAAAAAAAACAAGGTGAAACAAATTTACCTTGATAGGAGATAGATGAGCAGCAAAGAATTGATCAGCAGTAATAATCTCAGTATTAAGCTTGGGACAAATATCAGAAACAGCCAAACACGCCCTTATATTCCCCCAACTATCACCATCTGTAATTCGATTCCTCAGCCACGACGAGAAACCTGCAAGCCTGTACTCGCTATAACCCTTACCGGGTACAGAATACGCGCCATTAGGGCGCGTGACCACAAAAGCAAGAACAAGGAGCACGAGCAAGAGGATGATGAGAATCGCCATACACACC
This sequence comes from Solanum acaule, assembly GCA_036250505.1. Taxonomy (NCBI): domain Eukaryota; kingdom Viridiplantae; phylum Streptophyta; class Magnoliopsida; order Solanales; family Solanaceae; genus Solanum; species Solanum acaule. Next base: position 40,997 of record JAJOOR010010868.1, read on the forward strand.
AAATAAACAACCAATAATCCCTCTTTTTTCCAATAAGCACCCACGAATCCAGCTAAGGAGACAAGCATAACGGCGAGACCCATGAAGACAACCGGCCATCGGAGCCAGTGGATACATTCGTTGTCGGGCTTCGAAGCCAGCCATGTACCGGCGGCGATTATAGGGATGGAGCACATAAATGCAACAAAATTCAAGAAAGCTGTAATGTTATTGCTCATAGACATGACTACCTTAGACTTCGAAGGAGAAAGTGTAGTGTGAACTGTGAAAGTGTTGACACTTCTTCCAAGGAAAAAGCGGTGGAGGCACGGCTACATCTATAAATAGCAGTGACAGAAGCAGAACAGGGACATACTTGTAAATACACCTTTGGGTCAATTTAAGTGATGATGTTTAATTGAGGGAATTTTTTTTTTTTTTTGGGTAACAACTATAGTCTACTCCCTCCTACTCATTTATGTGATACTCTTTGATTTGTATGAGTTTTAAGAAAAAATAAATAAAGACTTTTAATTTATTATCTAAAACAACCTTCGGATATTTGTGTAGTTAATATTTATTTCATTAAAGGTAAAAAAAAAATTAAAATTAAATGAACATTCTTTATGAGACGGACTAAATTTTAATTCACACTAATTCCTCTATAAATTTTTAGTTCTTTCTTCTCCAAATATGATAAACTGTAGCATTCCATATTGTTGCTAGGTACGCCTCTTGAAATTGTTTTCAATTCTTGGTCTTTATCTTTCTTGGTACTTGATGAACTTCCTTTATTAAAATTTACATTCTAGCCCACTCTGACAGAGCTATTTTAACTTCATATATCTACTTTCAATCACAAAAGATATGTAAAGAAGTTTCTTTAAACTGCTCGACGCATAAACAAGAACTATCATTCTCCACAGAGATGCGTAATTCTTTCAACACTCTAAGTGATGGAATAATCCCTTTCTGTCACGATCCAAAGTATACCCTAGGGGTAGCATGGCGTATAGGACTTCGAAAGGTACTGCACAAGCCACTTAGCATACATCATACAAAATAATAAAAATTAACGAATTTAAAAGATAGCATTTTATATTTCAAAGAGTTCCGACAAAACAGAAGTCTATCATAAGTCTCAATAAGCCATCTAATACATCATAAGGAAAGAAATTGAGACGTAACCAATACATCACATACAAAATCTGAAAATGAAAATGACATAAAGCTATAAAAGTATCTTGATCCTCGAATCATGAGGAGAGGACTCACAAATTTTTGAAACCAATGAAAACCAACTAGCCACGAGTATGGGAGGTAGGAGCGTCAGACCCTACATTAGCGAAACAATGTAAGCACAAGTATGCATTAGTACATGGAATGTACTAAGTATGGGACAATATGCATAAAATAGACATGATAGCATGAAAGACTTAAAAACATGCAGGCGTGATCTTTTTTTGAACATTTAAGGACTTAAAGAAGAAATGATATGTGAATCATGAAATATGGTCAAATACATTAACATAAATGACATAAGAAAAGCTTTGTAGATACATAGTCATTTTGCAGGGTATTAGCTTTAACTGCCAATAAGACAATGAGAGTTATATCATGAAATCCGGTATATCCCTCATACCGAAAGAAGGGAAATCTACTTGCCAAGATAAAATTCGTACATATCATCTTTAGATAAAGTGGATCCACTAGCTAGGTCAATTAAGACAATTCTACGTCGACATGTAGTTTGGGACTAGAGGTTGCTACTAGAGACTACCCTAATTGAGCCTCCACCTCAAAGCCCTCTCAGTGCTAAGTCTTAATCCCAACGGAATTGATAAAAGTCAAATATCGATATAACATAAGAAAGAAAATGATCAATACCAAACCCCATCTTTCAAGATCAAAACATAGAGTAGCTGCTTAAACATAATTCAACATAGATGAGAAAACTTTTCACCAATGTGAGTCCATAAGTGAGAATTACCTTTTGCAACTATGATCATAATCGCATGTGAGAAAACCTTTCACAATAACATTAATTCTTTCCTTTAAAAGCATCCCAAAATTATAAAGAATAATTTCATAAAATATGCATATCTTGATAAATTGATAGTTCATAGGTTCATGAGTTCATCATAGGTTTATAGTCGAAAATCATAATTTAGACAAGGGTCAACATAATTTCAACTAAATATCATGTATTAACATTGAATCATACATAAGAAGACTTAATTAACAATAATCAATCATAATTAAATGAAACCCTTAAAGATTGAATTGAAACCCTAACTTAACAATTGAATTTGAGATTGAGAAATTGGAAGCTTTGGGCCCCATGAATGAATGGACTCCATGGATGAATATCCACATATCTTGATGCTTGAAGCCCCAAAAAGAATGGAGGATTGATGAACTTGAATTGACCCTAGCTTCTTCTACTTCCTTAGTCTTGAGAGAATTTGGGGAAGATGATTTTGGTTAAGTTTTTCTTTTTAAGGGGATGGGGTTGAAGGGGGGATGGGGTTGAAGTGGGTAGTTTTAGGACCTAAAAGCCTTATATAGGTCTTAGGATAAAGGACAAATCCACTTAGTTTTTATTTAAAATAATTAGGGAAAAGACTCAAAAGACCTTTAAAATAACCGTTGAACCTTTTCTACGGACCTACGGTCTATAGAAGTTCCTGCTGACCATACAGGTAAACCGTAGAAAAATTCAGAAACCTTAATTATGGACAAACTTTTGACAGACCCTGTCTACGATTCGTAAGTCTTCCTATGTTCCGTAGACACAAATCGTAGAAACCAACTTGACCCTTTAAAATGTCACTAAGTCTAGGACATACCTTTGAGACCTATCTACGGCTCATACAAAGACGACTGGCTATCACCACCCGAGTCTACACCCTGGATGTGACCGACATCCGAGAACCATTTCTAATCCCCAAACAAACCCTTGGTCTGGCTACATGACTTTCATGACTCTAAACAATACGCAGAAGCTTAACAATAGATGAACATTTAGACATTTCAAGAAGGTCTTAAAATACTGTCTTGTAAATACTCTAACATAAGTCATAAATAGAGTAAACATCCTGAGATAATAATGGAACGTCTAATTCTTTCTGAGTATGAAGCCTCTAATAATTCAAGATAGATGTCGGGACAAGACCCACGACACCTCAAATACTAGTAAAACAGAATAAAAATTGAGTCTCCTGAAAGCAAGGAGCCCTCACAAAATACTCTCTACGAGTGTGAGATAATATCAAGGAAACGCCTGTTGACGATCCTGAACACTTGTAGCTGCATCATAAAAAATGCAGGTCGAATGATGTCAGTACATTGAATATACGAGCATGTATTATAGCTGAGTAAAATAGAAACTAAACTGAAAGACTGAAAGCAACTCAACTGCATCAATGCATGAGTAAGACATGAAAACCCTTTTATCTTTAGCAATATGAAAGTAACATACTTTACTTGTGGGGAGTTTCTCTAACTGACAATCATTATTATAAGCCTAGCAATGATGCAACATTTCACCTACATTGCATGGGTCATCCTATACCTTGTCGGGGAATAGGATGATATTGTGACTATGGATCCATCTAATAGCACCTTCTCAGAGGAAGTGAGGAGTTGCATGAAGAATCAATGTTATCCTATCCTACACTAGCTACGTAGTTTTATGGGACTTCTGAGTTATAAAAGACTAACCCAATTCGGTGCTCGATACTACTCCCATAATAATTAATATAACTTTATGCTCAATTCACCCTTTACAAATAAAGGACTTTTTACCTTACTAAAGTGCTTTTCAAACTTTAGACATACTTTGATTCTTAAAACATGCACTTATTAACATATCTTTCAAGCCCAAGATCGATATAGGTACATATATATATATATATATATATATATATAGCTCTTTCAAAGTCTGAGGTGTTACAATATCTCCCCCTTTGGGAACAATCGTTCTCGAATGAGATCACACTAAGTAGAACAAGGGTGGGAAGCATCTAACAATCCAACTCAAGAACACAACATGAAATAAACAGAACTCAACATATCAACTTAAAGAGTACTTTACAAAGTGTTAGTACATTGGTCTAGAATTGGTTTGAAAGGAAAGAGATGATGGTATCTCTTCTTCATATACTCCTCAACCTCCTAAGTAGCTTCTTCAACAAATTGGGTCCTCCATAAGACCTTGACTGATGCAACTCCCTTGGTTCTCAACTTGCGAACCTGACGATCAAGAATCTGAACTGGCATCTCCTCATAAGATTGGTTGTCCTTGATACCAATATTTTCATTCGGTACAATAAGTGAAGGATTGCCCAAAGACTTCTTTAGCATAGATATGTGAAATACCGACTGAACTTATGCTAATTCTAACAATAACTCCAACTCATAAGCTACGTTGCCAACCCACTTGGATATCATGTAAGGACCAATGCACCGGGGACTAAGTTTCCCCTTCTTACCAAATCTCATAACACCCTTCATGGGTGAAACCTTCAAGTAGACCCAATCATCAACCTCAAATTCTAAGTCTCCTCTTATAACATCGGTATAGGATTTCTGATTACTTTGCACTATTTTCAGCCTTTCCTGAATAATTTTCACTTTCTCCATGGCTTGATGAACCAAGTCTGGACTCAAACCAACCAATAGGCGATCTACATCTTCACCCATAAAGAGCCTTGTAGGGAGCCATTTGAATACAATAGTGATAGCTATTATTAAATGCAAACTCTATGAGAGGCAAATGGTTATCCCAATTACATTTGAAATCCATGACGTATGCCCTCAACATGTCCTTTAGGGTCTGAAACTCAACATGTCCTTTAGGGTCTGAATTGTGCGCTCTACTTGTCCCTCAATTTAAGGATGAAAAACAGCACTAAGGTTCACCTTCAAACCCAAACATTTCTGGAAAGACTTCTAAAATTAAGCGGTGAATTGTGCACCCCTATCATAATGCTATTTTCTAACCCACACCACAGGGCCTTTGGTGTTCTACCTTGAATTGTTGGCAATCTGGGCACTTAGCAACAAACTCTACAATGCACCTCTTCATGGTACTCCACAAATAAACTTCTCTCAAGTCATGGTGCACCTTTATGGAGTTAGGACGGATCGAATATCTGGAAATATGAGCTTCCGCCATAATCCTCACTTGGAGCTCATCCACCTTTGGTACCCACAATCTACCTTGGTATGTTAATACCCCATCTCCCCCTTGTTCAAAGACATAACCTTTTGCTTATGAACATTTGCCTTTAGTTCAAGTAAAATATGGTCTTTATCTTGTTTCTCCTTCACTTCAGATACTAGTAATGATTCAACCCCATTCATCTCCACAACTCCACCTTTGTTTGAGCCTAACAGACGGACTCCCAAACAGGCAAGTCTGTGAACTTCTTTAGCTAACTCTTTCTTGCCTTCCTCTATATGAGCATTACCCATAGATAAATTGCTCAAAGCATCAAAAACAACATTAGCCTAACCTGAGTGATTAAGATGCTCATGTCGTAGTCCTTGAGAAACTTTAACCACCTCTTTTGCCTGAGATTAAGCTCCTTCTGACTAAAAACATACATGAGAATCTTGTGGTCAGTGAACACATCCATATGAACACCATATAGATAGTGACACCATATTTTCAGAGCGAACACTACTGCTGCAACTCGAGATCATGAGTCGGGTAATCTTTTCATGAATCTTAAGATGTTTGGAGGCATAGGCTATAACCTTACTATTCTGCATCAATACACAACCAAGTCCAACTCTGGACACATCACAATAAACAACAAAGCCTTTTATACCCTCTGGTAGGGTCAACACTAAAGGAGTAGTCAATCGAGTTTTCAATTCCTAAAAGGTTTTCTCACAAGGAATGAAATAGACAAAAACTCCTCGATGAACCTTTTGTAATAACCAGCCAACCTCAAGAAACTCCTTACATAAGTTGGAGACGTGGGTCTGGGCCAATTTTGTGCTGCTTCAATCTTTTGAGTGTCAATTCGAATCCCTTCTCCAGATACAATGTGGCCTAACAATACCATAGACTCAATACAAAACTCACACTTATAAAATTTGGCATGTAACTCTTGATCTTAGCCTTGAGAGTCTGGAGGACTATTTTGAGATGCCTAGCGTGATCCTCTTTATTCCTTGAATAAATCAGTATGTCATTAATAAATATGATAGAGAACATGTCGAGATATGACTTAAACACTCTGTTCATAAGATCCATGAATGTTGTAGGAGCAATGGCCAAGCCAAAAAACACCATAGGGAACTCATGATGACCATAACGGGTCCTGAATGTTGTTTTCAGGATTTCACTTTCTCTTACTCTCAACTGATGATAGCCAGATCTAAGGTCTATCTTCGAGAAGCAAGTGACACCCTAAATTTGGTAAAGAAAATCATCAATTCTCGGAAGGGGATAGTTATTCTCAGAAGAAGAGAAGGAAGCTAGGTCAAATTCCTCCATTGTTGCAAGCTCTTTTGAGGGCTTTGAATCAAGGAATGTTAGCTTATTCATCTATGTATTCTTCTACCCATAGAGCCCCCTAGATTTTCCCCAATTGTGAAGACAAAACCCAATTCTAGGTAGTGTTTCTTCCTACATTTTTGGTGGTGTTGAGTATGATTCCAATTGAGTGGATAGTACTTGTTTATGATTGATTTAGTATTGGATTATGATATTATAGTGAATTTATATTTTTTCCATGGTTAACGCTAGTCTAATTGATGAAATTGATAGTATGTGGGTTTATGCCATAAAAGGTGAAAGTGAAGACTTAGAGATGATCTTCTAGAATTGATGTTATTAGTACTAATTGTTCAAGAATAGGAACATATAGACATGAATTGAATTAGATTATAGTGCATATGATGGATCATGACTAGTAAAGTTGAAATTGAACCTTTATGATGAATCATGACTAGAATCACCTATTAATGTATAATGTGATTAGAATGCCTTGAAATCTAGGTATGAATGATGATTGTAATAAGTAGAGCTTTGAGAGTAAGGCTTGTAGTCATGAATGTTAGGGCTTTGAGAGTAAAGCAAATTTGATGTGATCTTGTTGTGTATTGTTGAAAACATATTCTCACTTACACACTTAGGCATAAATATGCTAGGATATGCAAGGTTCTCTCACATAGAATGATTCTAGATTGAAAGACTTAATAACCTAAAATAAATCAAAGAATGTTAGGCTAGAATAGCTTGAAGTTGTGACATATGATCCCTTCATGTATAGCTTGACTTGGTAAGACAAGACCAAGATTAGTAGCTTAGGATGGAGGAACCATACTCTCCTAAGAGTAGCTTGAGTTAGCATTGCAGGATGTATTTCATGGTATCTTGAGTTAGTGGTAGTTATGGTAGCCTAGGATTGAGGACACATACTCTTCTAAGGGTAGCTTGAACTAGCATCATAGAATGCTTGAATGGTAGCATGGCTTGGTTAGGCCAAGACCATTTCATGGTAGCTTAGGATTGAGGAATCATACTCTCCTAAGGGTAGCTTAGGATTGAGAAATCATACTATCCTAAGGGTAGCTTACATTAGCATCATAGTGTGCTTGAAAGGGTAGCATGGCTTAGTTGGTATAAGACTATTTCATTGTAGCTAGGATGGAGCACTTGTACCTTTCCTAGGATAGCTTGGACTTGCTTGATTCATGTAGCTTCCATGGTAGCTTGGTCTAGCCTAATAGGGTGCTATTCCTTGGTAGTCTAGAATGATAAATAGTAATCATTGAAGTATGATAGCCTAAAAGTGTACTTGGCATGTGTAGGATTATGGGATCTTATTCATGCGTTGCACAAGTATAACTTGATGCTACTTATGAAGTATGTCTCTTATATGTTGCATGCTTAACTTGGGGTTGAGTAATACTTTTCCTTGGTAGCCTTGAATAGGTGGATTATGACCATTCATGCGTAATGACTTGTCTTGGACTAGTAAATAGGTACTCTTCCATGACTATTATGAGTAGGAGGGACAAGTCCCTAATCTAGGAAGCATGTATATGATGGAACTAGATTTCAACGAAGTATTGTAAGCATGTCCCAATATGAGATTTGATGTGATATATGCTTAGCTTGGAATATTGCCATAGTTGCCTTTCCTTGATATGTTGGTGAAGATTCCCTTGTCTATATGAAGTAAGCTAAGAATGAGACCAAAGGAGAGTAAGTATGATTATGATGACTTCAAGGTTATGCTTAGTGTTTATGGGATTATGGGGTTTCATTCATGCATTGCACAAGTATGCTTTGAGGTTACTTAGGAGTATAGTCTTCTTATGATATGAAAGCCTAAGACTTGACTATGGATATAGACTATGTTTATGATGACCAAAAAGGGATACTTAGCTTGGATGGGATTATGGGGTCTTATTCATGCATTGCACAAGTATGCTTTGAGGTTACTTGACAAGTAGTTCTCTTATGATATGAAAGACTAAGGGTTGAATAATTCTTATATGATGCTTATGTTGGAGACTTTGCTTATGATTATGATAATGTCTCTTATGCTTATAGTTTATGTTTATGAAGGATTTCTTGTGCTTATGGATTATGTCTTATGTTGACTAACCCTTATGTTATGCTCTTATGATGTTATGCTAGCTAACATATTTAGTACATTTTGTACTAACACATACTTTGCCTATATTCTAATCAAATGTAGGGTTCAGAGATTTAAGTCCTATTCTTGGAGATAGATTTCTAGAAGTGCAAGGAGTTGAAGACTTGGTGAGTCCTCATAGCTTTGAGGATAACACACCACTACCTTTATGTGTTTTCTTTATGTTTTAGACTATTTTATGGGCTGTGTCCCAAAGGTTTTAATCAAAGTTGAGTTTAGATGGTTTGAGACAAAGTGTAGTAAAGACTTCCGCTTGCTTTTATAAAAGTATTTGATTGTATGGATAAAGTTTTTAAAGTTTCCGTACTTTTCTATTATCTTGTGTTATGATATGCTAAGGGATTGTATGAGACCCCTTCGGGGTCAAGTACGCTATGTTACGTCTAGGGTGTACCCCTGGGTCGTGACACTTTAATAACAACTGAAAGATGAACTTAACAAGTCAAGCTAATTCTAGTACTATGTCTGAAAGGCCTCTACTCACTAAAGTTGAGTTGCTGGGACATGCCCCAGCTAACTCTAACAAAACTGAAACTAAAATGTAAAGATCGATATGAAAGCATGTCTATTTTCCTCGAAGTATGAGGACTAACCACTGAAGCTGCTGAATGCGGATCGAGGATCGATCTAACCACGGTTTGAATGCTGAGTACCTGTACTTACATCATAAAATGATGTATCACATAGTATGCATTAGTAATTTGAATGTACTTAGCATGCAAGATATAGATACTAAGCTGAACAAACATATGAGAGTTGAACAAATCATAACTGAGCAATACTGTAAATACTGAAAAGATAACTGAAAAGCTAAACTGAATACAATGACCAAGTACTAATCATGAACATGACATGCTGAGCTGAATACTGAAATATGTACTAAAAACCTGGTCAAATGCACTAAGAGTTTGACTGTGGGAGCTGGTATTAACTGACATAGAACAATGTGAACTAAACGTGGTGTCGGATGTATACGCCCCATTGAGAGGACCCAATATACCTTACCTGGGGTATAAAGGCATGACTAGCGTGCTCACTAATTCTGATGCCCACAGAGAGGACTTGTACTCTTATAGGGCACATAGTTCTAGGACTATAAGGGTATGCTGAACCCTAGTCCAACTCGGTGTTAAGTCTACTCCCAACTGAATATGTATATGACTAAAATGTAACTGAAATACTGAATAGCACAAATATTAACATGCAAATCTGAGAATGCAACATTTAGATACTAATAATGTTAACCTTCGAAACTGGATCATGATTATATGTTTAACTAACCTAGCAAGTGCAATTCATGAACTAAGAGAATCGACACAACTTATGAGTTTCTTACAAGGAATTAAGCAAATGTTCCAAGAAAAAATGATAATTCGATTACTAATACTACAACAACTAAATCACAACAAAACTCAAATGTTTTAGAAACCCTAGGTCTAAACAAGATATAGAGAATCAAGAATCTGACTGAGTTCTAGGGACCTAGTGGATGAAAGGAACCCACTAGTGAAATCCCACATACCTGGTGACGAAATTCACGGAGAAATCCTTTGGATTTTAGGGCTAAACTAAAGAGAATCTCCTGCTTGTTCCTGAGGGGTTGGTCGACTCTTTCTCCTCTTTTTCGCTCTAAGTTCTGGTGAATTTTGGTGAATTGTCACTTAGGGTAATATCTGACTAGAATATTAGGATATAACTGACCAAAACGATGTAGTGTAGTGATAAAATAATTATGAAAAGACCCAACTACCCCTAAGTTGAAATTCGACTGCCAATCTATGGACCATGACCAACGAACCGTGGGCTGACCGATGGTCCATCCTATTAGTCCTTCTTCTGGCTTTAGAGAGGGGGAACTGGACCTTGAATTATGGACCTGGACCACGGACCATGGTCCCACCTACAATCCGTAGGTCCCGTTGTGGTTCAAGATTTTCTGGAAAATTTCTGGGAGGTGCTGAGGTGACCAACCACGGACCACACCTACGGTCCGTAAGTGGCACCTACAACTTCTAAAAATCTGCATTTTTTTGTCTTTCTCGAGTCTCGGGTGTTACATTATCTCCCCCTTGGGAACATTCCTCCTCAAATGAAGTTTAAACTAGCTCAGTATGGAGGGAAGGAGCTGTAATCCCTACCACTAAGTACTAGAACTGAAATCTAACTGAACTGAGTTCCAAGAATCATGAAAATATACTGAAATGCAAGAACAACCGAAGGAATAAGACACTGAGACTGAATATATGCAAGAGTACACTAAGAGATTACAGATGAACTATTACCGCAAGCTGAAACCAAATCGGCATCAGAAGGAAAAAGATGAGGATAGATGTCCTTCATAGCTGCTTCTGCTTCCCAAGTAGCTCCCTCTACGGACTGACTCCTTCACAAAACCTTCACTGAAGTGACTTCTTTATTCCTCAACCTACGAACCTGACAATCAAGAATCTCTACTGGCACCTCTTTATAAGTGAGACTATCCTTCATAGCCACACTCTCTAATAGTACTATGTATGCTGGATCACCAACACACTTCTTCAATAAGGAAATGTAAAAGACTGGGTGTACCGCTGCTAGTTCTGCTGGTAACTCTAACTCATAAGCCACATTACCAACCCTTTTCAGGATTCTATAAGGACCTACATATCTAGGACTGAGCTTCCCTTTCTTTCCAAATCTTATCACCCCTTCATAGGGGAAACCTTTAGGAAAACCCAATCATCGATTTCGAACTCTAAGTTCCTTATCCTCACATCTGCATAGGACTTCTGATGACTTTGGGCTGTCTTAAGTCTATCTCTGATGAGCTGAACTTTTTCCATACTCTCAAGAACCGAATCAGGCCCAATCAATACTGCTTCACCTACTTCAAATCAACCTATCGGAGATCTACATCTACGCCCATATAGTGCCTCATACGTGGCCATCTTAATGCTGGAATGTAAGCTATTATTATAAGCGAACTCTATGAGAGGTAGGTGATCATCCCAAATACCCTTGAAATTGATCACGAAAGCTCTCAAAATGTCCTTTAAGGTCTAAATGGTATCTTTTGCCTTACCATTCATCTACGGATGAAATGTTGTACTAAGATTTACTTGAGTACCAAGACCTTTCTGAAACAATTTCCAGAAATGAGAAGTAAACTGAGGACCTCTATCTGAGATGATAGACAAGGGAACCCCATGCAACTTGACTATCTCATTAATTTAGAGTTTGGCGTAGTCCTCCATTGAATTTGTAGTCTTGACTGCCAAGAAATGAGCGGACTTAGTAACTTTGTCTACTATCACCCAAATGGAGTAAACCCGTAATAAAGTCCATGTTTATTGCTTCCCACTTCCATGTAGGAATGTTAATCTCTAGAGTCATTCCTCTTGGTTTATGATGTTCTACCTTAACCTGTTGATAATTAAGACACTTAGCCACAAAATCTGCTATGTCTCTCTTCATGCCGTTCCACCAAAAGACTTCTCGCAGATCACGGTACATCTTAGTGGCACCTGGGTGAATAGAATATCTGGAATTATGGGATTCTATAAGGATCTGCTGCCTCAACTCACCCACATTAGGAACACATAAGTGACCTTGATAACGAAGCACACCATCTCCCCCTTGGGGGAAAACCTCTACTTTCTGCTAATGAACTGCACATATAACTGAAGTAATATAGGATCACTATCTTGTTTTTCCTTAACCTCCGCTACCAATGAAGATTCAGATCTATTCTAAACTATCACACCACTATGTGACATGTACGTAAGACCAACTCCTAAGCGAGCAAGTCGGTGAACATCTTTCGCTAATTCCTTCTATTCTTCCTCAACATGTGCTACACTACCCATATATAGTCTACTGAGAGCATCAACCAATATATTGGCCTTACCAGGATGGTAAAGCACATTCATATCATAGTCCTTGAGGAATTTAAGCCATCTTCTTTGACGAAGATTCAAATCTTTCTGGGTGAACATACTGAAGGCTCTTATGAATTGTGAACACATCTACGTGAACACCATACAAGTAATTTCTCCAAATCTTTAGGGAAAATACTACAACTGCAAGCTTGAGGTCATGAGTCGGGTAGTTCTTCTCATGGACCTTAAGTTGTCTTGAAGCATAAGCTATGACCTTACCTCACTGCATCAACACACCACCAAGGCCGACCGTGGATGCATCACAGTAAATTACATACTCGTCTGAACCATCAAGTAGAGTCATGATTGGAGTTGTAGTCAATGTAGTCTTCAGTTCTGAGAAGCTTTTCTCACACTCATCTGACCACTAAAACTTGACCTTCTTATGAGTCAACTTGGCCAATGGGGAAGCTATGGATGAAAATCCTTCAACAAATCTCCTGTATTAACCGGCCAAACCGAAGAAACTTCTGATATCTGTTGGAGAGATGGGTCTGGGCCAGTGTTGTACTGCCTCTATTTTTTGAGAATTCACTTGGATCCCTTCGCTGCATACCATATGACCAAGGAAAGTGACGAATTGTAACCAGAATTCACATTAGTTGAACTTAGCGAATAACTGGCGATCTTTGAGAGTTTGCAGAACAACTCTCAGATGAGTTGCATGCTCCTCCTCACTTCGAGAATAAATGAGGATATCATCAATAAATACGATGACGAACAATTCCATATAGTATTTGAACACCTTATTCATTAAGTCCATGAAAGCTGCAAGAGCCTTTGTTAGTCCAAAAGATATAACTAAAAATTAATAATAACCATACCGAGTACTGAAGGCTGTCTTTGGAAACTCTGAGCTGATGATAGACGGATCTGAGGTCTATCTTAGAAAAGCAACTAGCACCCTGAAGTTGGTCGAACAAGTCATCAATCCTGGGGATGGGATACTTATTCTTGATGGTGACTTTGTTGAACTAACGATAGTCAATGTACATTCTGGGTGAACCATCTTTATTTTTCACGAACAACACTGGAGAACCCCATGGAGAGATACTAGATCTGAGAAAGCCCTTATCTAGAAGGTCTTTCAACTGCTCTTTCAATTCCTTAAGCTCAGATAGAGCCATTCTGTAAGGAGGAATCGAAATGGACTGTATATCCGGAAGGATATCTATTCCAAAGTTGATTTCCCTTACGGGATGAACTCTGGGAAGATCCTTTGGAAATACTTCTGGAAACTCATTTACTACTGGGATTGACTCAATAGTTGGGGTTTCAGAGTTTGAATCCTTAACCCGAACAAGATGATAAATATACCCCTTGGAAATCATTTTTCTGGCCTTAAGGTTAGAGATAAATCAACCCATAGGCACTGAGCTACTGCCCTTCTATTCTAAGATTGGCTCGTTTGGAATCTGAATTTGAACGATCCTAGTTCTACAATCGATTGGGGCATAACAAGAATGTAACCAATACATGCCTAGAATGATATCAAAATCTACCATTTGTAACTCTACAAGATTTGCTGAGGTGACTTTTTGAGAGACTGTGACAGGGCAATTTCTGTATACCCGTCTAGCTATAACTGGGTCACCAACTGGAGTAGAGACTTAGAAGGGTTTTTGGACATGCATTAATTCCACAAGATTCCTTCCACTGCTGGTACCAAGTGTACGCCACTCCCTTCAACTAATAGGTGGCCAAATATGCACTCTCGACGTGAGTGACGCCCAAAATGTTTGTTACCTTTTAGATGTCGTTGAGAAACTCTTGTGGATCTTATTCTGATTTATACCCATGAAATTCTGTAGGGTTTATCCAAGTAAAGTCTTGGATTCTTGCTGTAGCAGTGTTAGTCTGTGGCAGAGCTGGGACCACAACCTACTGATTTACCTCGGTAGTCATGGCCTGAGTAAGTACTTGGTAAGAAGCCCGAACTTGGCATGCATGACTTGCTCCTTCAATGGGTCTGCTGGAGCTGCTGGCTAATTTATTGCATTAGCTCTTCCGATAGGCATTTTCCAAAATGCGAAGAGCAGGAGTTAGAAGGAGATAATAGAGTTCATACTCACACACGATAAGAATAACAAAGAAAATGAAGTTTTTCTTAAAACACTTTGTAGCCTCCCTTTCATAGATGTGGTGCACTTCACACCCATGAAAGAGACTTTACTTACTATGGCTTTCAGACATCCTAGGACTCTTGAACCTAATAATGGCATATCATAAGCATACTGAAAGATATCTAAATGAAAACATTAACTAATACGGAAGCTAATTCAATTAATAACTGAAAGTGGGGAATACCCAACTTGTCTGAATGTATAAAACATACTAAGAGTTTAATAACAACTAAAAGATGAACTTAACAAGTCAAGATAATTCTAGTACTATATCTGAAAAGCCTCTACTGACTAAAGTTGAGTTGTTGGGACATTCCCCCAAGCTAACTCTAACAAAACTGAAACTATAATGTAAAGACTGAAATGAAAGCATGTCTATTGTCCTCGAAGTGTGAGGACTCACCACTGAAGTTGTTGAATGCAGATCGAGGATCGATCTAAGCGTGGTTTGAATGCTGACTACCTGAACCTACATCATAAATTGATCTAACGTAGAGTATGCATCAGTACTTTGAATGTAGTGAGCATGCAAGATATAGATACAAAGCTGAACAAACATATGAAAGCTGAAAATAACATAAGTGAGCAATACTGTAAATACTGAAAAGATAACTAAAAAGCTAAACTGAATATAATGACCAAGTACTAATCATGAACATGACATGCTGAACTGAATACTTAAATATGTACTGAAAACTTCGTCAAATGCACTAAGAGTCTGACTGTGGGAGCTACTATTAACCGACATAAAACCACGTGAGCTAAACGTGGAGTTCGATGTGTACGCCCTATCGAGAGGACCCAATATACTTTTCCAGGGGTATAAAGGCATGACTGGCGTGATCACTAATTTAGATGCCCATAAAGGGGAAGGGTACGCTGAACCCTAGTCCAACTCGGTGTTAAGTCTACTCCCAACTGAATATGTATATGACTGAAATGTAGCTGAAATACTGAGTAGCTCAAATTGTAAAATGCAAATATGAGAATGTTACATTTAGATAATGATAATGTAACATTCGAAACTGGAGTATGATTATATGTTTAACTAACCTAGCAAGTGCAATTCATGAACTAATAAAATCTACACAACTAGGGTTCTAAGTTTCATACAAGGAATCAAGCAAACGTTCCAAGAAAACATGAAAATTTGATTACGAATACTATGAAAGCTAAATCACAACAAAACTCCAAGGGTTTAGAAACCCTAGGTCTAAACAAGATATAGAGAATAAAGAATCTGACTGAGTGCTAGGGACCTAGTGGATGAAAGGAACCCTATAGTGAAATCCCACATACCTGGTGACAAATTTCACAGAGAAATCCTTTGGATATCGGGGCTGAACTGAAGATAATCTCCTACGTGTTCTGGAGTGGTTCGTCGACTCTTTCTTCTCTTTTTGCTCTAAGTTTGGTGAATTTTTCTGAATAGTTGCTTAGGGTTATATCAGACTAGAATATTAGGCTAAAACTAACAAAAACGACATGGTTTAGAGATAAAATAATTAGAAAAAGCCAACTACCCCTAAGTTGAAAGTCGACTACCGACCTACGGACCTTGACTGACTGACCGTGGTCTTACCGACGGTCTGTCTTGTCAGTCCGTTGTCTTGCTTAGAGAAGGGGAACTGGGACCTTGAACCACGAACTGTGGTCCCACCTACGGTTCGTGGGTCCCATCGTGGTTCTGGATTTTTTGGAAAATTTTTGGTACGTGCGGAGGTGACTAACAACGGACCACACCTACGGTCCGTAGGTGGTTTCCGTTGGTGGCACTTACAACTTCTGAAAATTTGCATTTTTTGTCTTTATTGAATTCGGGGTGTTACAATATCTATGTTGAAGTCTATTTCTCTCTTAGGAAGGACTCATGAATAATCATTTGAACAGACCTTTGGAAACTCACTCACAACTGAAACTGACTAAATAAGCGATGTCTCAACACTAGAGTCATTAACTCAGACTAAGTGATGGATGAACTCCCTAGAGACTAACTTTCTGGCCGTAAGGTATGAAATGAAATGACCCTTAGGTACTGCTGAACTATTCCTCTACTTTAAAACAGACTCATTAGGAAATTGAAACTGGACTACTCAAGTTCTACAATCAATTGAGGCAATAACAAGCATGAAGACAGTCCATACCTGGAATGACATCAAATTCCACTAAGTCTGTGATGGTGTCCTTGTGATTTAAAAAGATGCTACAATAACGATAGACTTTTTCAGCTAAATTAGAATCACCAATAGGGGTGGAAACACTGAAAGGCTCAAGAAATTATTCCAGAGAAATTTCAAACCTCATGGCTCTATGAGGAGTCACATAATACTGACTTGCACCAGGATCAATTAAGACACAAACATCGAATGTAAAGACTTTAAGCATACCAGTGACAATATCTGGTAAGTTCTCCTGACAACTAGTTATAGCATACACACAGTTTGCTCTTCTGCCTGTCCCCGATGTAGCTCCTCTCGGAGTAGCTCTGTCTGCCAGAGCAACAGAAGAAGATTGGGCTTTATTGCCGCCATTACCCTGCCTCTTCTTAGGGAATTACCTAGAAAAATGACCTGTCTTCCCACACTTGTAGCAACCTGCAGTACCAACATGACATTCTCAAGGATGAAGCTTACCACACTTACCATAGAGTGGGTTGCGAGTGAACCCTTGTGCCACATTGCCTTGCAACTGAGAACCTTGAGCCCTGAAATTTTGGGAGTTCTGGCTTCTGTAATCATTTCTTACCCTCGGTGCAGGCTCACTACTTATGATGGAGCCGGTCCAGATGACCTCTGCTGGAAGGATGATCAATTTGCATTCCCTATTTTCTAGGACTCATGATTTGCTGTCTTAACCCTCTTACTATGGAATTCCGCCCTATCCTTCAACTTGTCTTAATGAACCTGTCGTACATGAATCAAAAGCCTGGCTATATCCATGTTTCCTATCAACATAGTTGTCTTGCCTTCATTACTTGACAAGAGGGATAACCCAGACACAAACAAACTCATCATGCTCCTCATATCACCCACCAACTCTGGAGCATTATGGGATATTTGAGTAAACTTGAAGCTATAATCTTGCACACTCATAGATTCCTGTTTCAGATTCATAAATTCTCTTACCTTTGTTTTCCTTAGCTTGCGGGGAAAAAAATGCCCAAAGAAGGCATCGTTAAACACAACCTAAGTCAACTGTGGTGGTCCCTCGACTTTGTTCTTCTTCCACTGATCAAACCATATCCTAGCAATTCCTTTGGGCTGGTATGCGGCAAACTCCACACGCTCAGCACTAACAACACATATGACCTCAAACACCTTCTGAAGTTCATCCATAAATTTTTTATATCCTCATTGAACTTTGACCTAATGAACTCCCAGGGACTCATTCTTAGAAATTATCGGACTCTAGATGCATAATTTCCATCATGATGGCCGGATCCTTGGCAACCAACTTGTGCTGTCACCACTTGAGTCAACATTTGAATTGCATTCCTGAACTCAGCATTGGTGACATCTCCCTGAGGTGGTTTCACTTCTTGTGCATCGGGAACCTCTTGACCTTGAGGATTCACATTCCTCCTAGCAAGACATCCTCAAATAACCCTTCGTGGAGGCATGATCTAAAAAGATTCACGTAAGCATGAATTAGAATGAACTTTTATAGAGTTGAACTTTATCGCACGAAAAGGAGTAAGAAGAAAGTTAAATATTTCCTAAATTTCGTAGCCTTCTATTTATAGATTTGGCACGCTTCACACTGATAAAATGAACTCTACCGACATGGCTTCATAGCCATCCTAGGACACTTGAACCTTGTGCTCTGATATCACGTTTGTCACAAGCTAAGCTTACACCCTGGACGTGACTGGCACCAAAGAACCATTTCTGATTCCAAGGGAACCCTTGGCCTGAGTACATGACTTACATGACTCTAAACAATACATGGAAGCTTAACAATAGATGAACATTTAAACATTTCAAGAAGGTCTTAAAATACTGTCACACCCCGAGGCTACCCCCTTGACGTAAACACGACACCTAGGATCAAGAGTGACCCCAAGATAACCTTGAGCTGGTATATCATAAGCAAAATTAAATATATCTATGAAAGATAAATCAATGCGGAAGCTAAATCATGAGAACTGAATGATGGGGAATACCCAATACTGTCTGAATATATAAACCATGAGCTTAATAACACTTAACTATAACTAAAATATAGAAACTGAATCTAACTATGTCTGAATAAAAGCCTCTAACTGACTAGAGATTCTGGGACATGCCCCAACTAACTCTAGCAAACCTAAAACTGAAAGAGTGAAACTAATAGAAAACATGTCTATCATCCTCGAAGAATGAGGACTCTCCACTGATACTGCTAAACTAGAGCCGATCTATGCGTGATCAGAATGCTGAGGACCTGAACCTACATCACTAGAAGTTGTAGCACAGAGTATGCGTCAATACTTGAAGTGTATTGAGCATGTAGAATAGGATAAAGATGAACAATATATACATAACTGAATAAAGCATATTGATCAATAATATAATCTGAACATGATGGAAATACTAAAATATACTGAAATGAACTAAACTGAATGCAATGACCAAGTACATAACATGCTGCAACTGAATACTGAAATGTAACTGGGAACTTGGTCAATGTACTAGAATCTGACTGTGGGAGTTATTATTAATCGACATAACATGAGCTAAATGTGGAGTCCGATGTATACGCCCCATCGAGAGGACCCAATATACCTTGCCAAGGGTATAGAGGCATGACTGGCGAGAGAACTATTTATGATGCCCACATAGGGGACTTACAACCTACAGGGGCATGTAGTTTTGGGACTATGAGGGTGACTGACCCTATTCCAACTCGGTGTTAAGCCCACTCCCAACTGATTATGCATATGACACATTATGACTGAAATACTGAAATGCTGGATAGCTCAATTATTGTCATGAAAAATCTGAGAATGTAACAATTATAACTGATAATGTGACATTTGTAAACTGAAGTATGTATATCTGTTATCTGCCCTAGCTAGTGTAATTCATAAACTAAACGAATCTACACAACTAGGGTTCTGAATTTCATGCAAGGAGCTAAGCAACAGTGTTACAACAACATGAAAATATGATTAGGAATATTCTAATAACTAAATCACAATGATTTCTAATGTTCAAGAAACCCTAGGTCTAAATAATATGAAGGGAATCAAGAATCTGACTGAATTCTAGGGACATAGTGGAAGAAAGGAATACACCAGTAAAATCCCACATACCTGGTGACGAATTCCATGGAGAAATCTATCGATTTTGGGGATGGAACTGAGGAAAACTTGTTGAGTTCTTAAAGAGGGTTTGGTCAACTGCTTTCTCTTCTTTTTCTCTAGTTTGATCAATTTCTTGTAGAATGAATTGGTTAGGGTAAGTTTTGATTAAGTTTCTAGGCCTAAACTGACCAAAACTACGTAGTTTAGGGGTTAAACGACGTTGTTTAGGTGTCCAACAGATAGGGGAAAAGACAAAACAACCCTTGACTTAAAAGTTGTTGGGGCCACCGATGGGCCTGACCGATGGACTGAACTAATGTCTATCCTGGTCAGCCATCGTTTGGCGTCTGGGACTGGAAGTTGGCGGTTTGATTCACGGCATTAGAACACGGACCGTGGTCTGACCTACGGTCCGTAGGTCCTGGCGTTGGTTGATCCCTGGCAAAATTGTTCTAGGGTTTCGGGCAGAGGGTTGCAGTTGGCAACCATGAACCCCACCTAAGGTTCATGGGCCACCTTATAGTTCATAGGTGGCACCCGTTGGTGGCACCTGCAACTTCTGAAATGTCTGCTGGTTGGTCTTTCTAAAATATGGGGTGTTATATTATCTCTCCCTTGAGAACATTAGTCCTCGAATGAAGACTAGACTAGCTGAATATGGAGGGAAAGAGCTGCAAACCCTACCACTAAGTTCTAGAAATTAAGATCTGACCGAACTAAGTTCCAAGAACATGCAAATATGCTGAAAATGCAAATATAACTTAAGGAACATGTTACTAAGACTAAATTCATGCAAGAGTAAACTGAGAGACTGGAGAGGAACTATTACTTCAAGCTGGAGTGGAATCAGAAGGAAAGAGATGAGGATACTTGGCCTTCATGGCTGCTTTCCCTTCTCAAGTAGCTCCCTCTACAGACTGACTCCTCCACAAAATCTTCACTGAAGCAACTTCTTTGTTTCTCAACTTCGAACTTGACGATAAAGAATTTCAACTGGCACCTCTTCATAAGTGAGACTATCCTTAACAACCACACTTTCTAATGGTACTATAGATACTGGATCACCCACAGACTTCTTCAACAAAGAAATGTGAAAGACTGGATGGATTGCTGCTAGTTCTGCTGGCAACTCTAACTCATAAGTCACTTTACCAACCTTTTTCAAGATTCTGTAAGGACCTACATATCTGGGACTGAGCTTCCCCTTTTTGCCAAACCTCATCACCTTTTTCATAGGTGACACTTTCAGGAAAACCCAATCATCAATTTGGAACTCCAAGTCCCTTCTTCTTACATCTGTATAGGACTTCTGGCGACTCTGGGCTGTCTTAAGTGTATCTCTGATGAGCTGAACTCTTTCCATAGCCTCATGAACCAAATCTGGCCCTATCTAGACTGTTTCACCTACTTCAAACCAACCAATTGAAGATCTACATCTATGCCCATATAATGCCTCATAAGGGTCCATCTAAATACTGAAATGATAACTGTTATTGTAGGCGAAATCTATAAGAGAAAGGTGATCATCTCAACTACCCTTAAAGTAGATCATGCAAGCTCTCAACATGTCCTTTAGAATCTGAATGGTACGCTCTGCTTGACCATCCGTCTATGGATGAAATGTTGTGCTGAGATTAACTAGGGTACCAAGACATTTCTGAAATGGTTTCCAGAAATAAGAGGTAAACTGAGGACCTCTATCTGAGATGATAGAAAAAGGAACTCCATGCAACTTGACTATCTCATAAATGTAAAGCTTGGCGTAGTCCTCTATCGAATTTGTAGTCTTAACTGCCAAAAAGTGAGTGGACTTAGTAATTCTATCTACTATTATCCAAATGGAATCATGCTGTCTGCGAGTACGAGGTAAACTTGTAATGAAGTCCATGTTGATCACTTCCCACTTCGATGTAGGAATGTTAATCTCTTGAGTCATACCTCCTGGTTTCTGATGTTCTACCTTCACTTGTTGACAATTAGGGCACTTAGCCACAAAATCTGCTATCCCTTATCATTCCATTCCACTAGAAGACTTTGCACAGATCACGATACATCTTAGCAGCACCTGGATGAATAGAATACCTGGAACTATGGGCTTCTGTAAGGATCTGCTGTCTCAACTCACCCACCTTAGGAACACATAAACGACCCTGGTAACGAAGCACACCATCTCCCCATCTGGAGAAAACCTCAACTTTTTGCTGATGAACTGTAGTCTTCAATTAAAGAAATATAGGATCACTGTCTTGTTTTTACTTAAATTTTGCTACCAATGAAGATTCTGACCCATTCTGAACTATTATTCCCCGATCTGATGAGTTTGTAAGACCAACTCCTAAGCGAGCGAGCCGGTGAACATCTTTTGCTAATTCTTTCCTTTCTTCCTCAACATGCGCTACACTACCCATAGATAACCTGCTAAGAGGATCAGCTACTACATTTGCCTTACATGGATGGTAAAGCACATTCATATCATGGTCCTTCAAGAATTCAAGCCATATCCTTTGGCGAAGATTCAACTCTTTCTGGATGAAAACATACTGAAGGTTCTTATGGTCTATGAACACATCTACGTGAACACCATACAAGGAATGTCTCCAAATCTTTAGGGAAATTACTACAGCTGCAAGTTCGAGGTCATGATTTGGATACTTCTTCTCATGCACCGTAAGCTGTCTAGAAGCATAAGATATAATCTTACCTCGCTGTATCAACGCAAAACCTAGGCCAACTCTGGATGAATCACAATATATCAAATAACCATCTGAACCCTCTGGTAGAGTCAAAACAGGAGTTTTAGTCAACCTAGTTTTCAGTTTTGCGAAGCTCTTCTCACACTCATCTGACCACTGAAACTTAACCTTCTTTTGCTAACTTAGTCAGTGGAGAAGATATGGATGAAAATCCTTCAACAAACCTTTTGTAATAACCAGCCAAACCCAAGAAACTTCTGATATATGTAGGAGAGGTAGGTCTGGGCCATTGCTTCACTGCCTCTATTTTCTGAGAATCCACTCGGATCCCTTCACTAGACACTATATGACCAAGGAAAGCAACTGATTGTTACCAAAATTCGCATTTTCTAAACTTAGCAAATAACTGGAAATCTTTGAGAATTTGCAGGACAACTCTCAAATGAGTCATATGTTCTTCCTTATTCCTTGAGTAAATGAGGATATCATCAATAAATACGATAATGAACAAGTCTAAATACTGCTTAAACACCCTATTCATCAAGTCCAGGAAAGCTGCAGGAGCATTGGTTAGTCCGAAAGACATAACTACAAATTCATAATGACCATACCTAGTTCTGAAGGCTATTTTTGGGATGTCATTATCTCTGACTCTGAGATGATGATAACCGGATCATAGGTCTATTTTTTGAAAAATGACTAGCACCCTGAAGTTGGTCAAACAAGTCCTCAATACTGGGGATAGGGTACTTATTTTTTATTGTGACTTCGTTCAACTGCTGATAGTCGATGCACATCCTGAGAGAACCGTCTTTCTTTATCACGAATAACATTGGAGCCATGGTGAAATACTAGGTCTGATGAAGCCCTTATATAGAAGGTGTTTTAACTGCTCTTTCAATTCTTTAATGTGTGTTGATTTTGCAGGAGTTGGATCATGAGTGAGACAAAAGTGCTATTGGTGAGTCACCGAACCCGTTCGGCGACCACAATTTGGTCCGCCTTATAGACCCCAAAAATGGGGCTGAGGCTCTGGAATATTTGGCGGGATACCTTCACCAGTCGGTAGGTCGCCGATGTGCTTAGGTAACCCGACTTTGCTTGCCCTTTTTCCTTCGACGTTGATAATGTTCTGCAAGGATCATCTGGCGATATTTTGAGTCCATTCTGCGAGTCGCTAGACTGTTCTGCGACCTCCTGCATTTTCACCGGTCTGCCCTTCTTTGAGAGTGCAGCCAACTGGAACTACGAGAGATCTGAAGAACATTGGGTGTACCACCGAAGCATTCGGTGACTGGTTCACTCTCTCGCCAACTAGACACTTAGTGAAGATTCCTCGTTACCCTGTTCTACTTGTTTACACACTAGAATGTTATCATTCCTTGTTAATCTTTCTTTATTATTCTTATTTTGTTTTACTTGCGGTGATCCCCGCTCTTTAACCACATTGAGGACAATGCTGAAAGCTTTTGGTGGGAGGTGGCAATTGGTTAGTGAACCCTATCTATTTGTGACACCTCTCTTGTTTGTGTTTGAATATGGATGTTCTCTTGCAAATTTGAGTATCGGTTTTGATCAATACCGATGACTTGAATAGTGCTCATAATCGAACAAAAATGAATATGCAGCTATGATGAGTCCAAATGATGTTGCGTAGACAATATGTGAACTTTTTGCATCTCATTGTGACTAGCCATGTATCGAATTGAGTCTCTTGTGATGAGCATTGCACATTAGAGAAAGTGTGGAGTCTTGTTTGACATTGGTGTCAATGCCTTGTGTTATGAGCTTACCATGAACCATGTATGACGACACCTAGAATTTGCCCCGTTGGTCCGGTTGACTAATTGATGCAATCTCTTGATATGATCTTAGGCAACTTTGAAGAGTGTGAAACAATTTGACATTATACCTCTTTTGTGGCCTACCTTGTGAGTGTGTGAACCCCGTTTGAACACCCTTTGAGCCTTAGCCTTTTCTTGGAAGAAACTTGATGAAACTGTGACCTTTCTTAACCCATTACCCATAATCCTCATGATTTGTGGTTTGTTTAAATAGTCAACTTAGGCCAAAAGCCTAAGTTGGGGGTGTGGTGAAAAGAGAAGGTAAATCAAGAAGTGCAAGAAAGTCCCCTTTGACCCACAGTTTTGAGAAAAATGGAACCCCTCCATATATATAAAAAAAAGGAGAAAAAGAAGAAAAGAATGAAAAAGTTGTGGAATAAAGTTGTTAAAGTGCAAAGAAAATGGGGTGTCCAATCAATCCATGGAAGATGAATAATGGGGTGACTATTGAGCACAAATAAGAATGATGAAGAAAAGGAAAGAAAGTGTTGTTCACACCACATGTCATATGGATTACAACCATTGAGCCTAAATGACCATACATTTGCACTCAGCCTCATTACAAGCCTTGAAAAGACCTTTTTGATCTTGAGTGAGCTGAAGCAAGTGTTGATTGGAAAATACGGGCAAACTTATGGATGAAATCATGCATTGTGTTCATCTTTGTGAGTGTGAGCGTTGCATTTGATTCTGGAGCTTTAAATTGTGAACCATTGTGTGTGAATATGGAATCATTCTTTATGTGAGGGCAGTTAGTACCTTTGTTGAACTTGAACTTGC